>CM076576.1:468892827-469093170 GCA_034641835.2 Pinus albicaulis
GAAATTAAGGTGTATTATGAAAGTACTCCTAAATTAGTCGGCATTTGTTGTGTTCGGTAAGCTTGTGAAGTAAATGGTTATAGATATATACAAGTTTAATTTATTTGGTATAAAAACGTAAAATTAAAATATATATATATATAATGAATTTTCTAAAACTATTGACTTTGGAGTTAAAGTGTATACACAAATTTCAGAACTATTAAAAAATCCACAGCGGACATGAATGGGTGAGGTATTTACCACTAATTAAAAATCTATTACGACTAATATTATCCCGAATCACCATAGGATGTTTCAAAAATCCGTAAAACTATATGCATTTATTCATAATATCCTAGGGTTGCTCCTGGTCTTACCAAATACCCAGGGTACTTGGCTGGGCTCGGTCTTACCTAATTGCAATAATTTTCCTTTGATACTCCTAAATGGGTGGACATCGATGTCATGTAAATATTTTTTTCTCTGTTAGGGAAGCTTTTGAAGTAAATGTCTGTAGATACATACCAATTTCATCTTACCGACATGAAAACCTGAAATTTGTAAAACAATATTAATTCTTAATGCTGAAATGATTGACTCCATAATTTAAATTTATCTAAAAATTTCAACAAATTATATTAACAAATCCACAATGAATATGAATGGGTCATAGTTTTACCACTAATTACAAATATTAGTACCACTAATATTCTCCTCAATTACCAGGGCATATTTCAAAAGTCCCTCGAACTATATAGATTCATTCATAATATGCCCGGGTATGCCAACTATGATATCAAAATGAATTTTCTCCCAAAGAATCGTTTAGAATATGAAAATAAAATAGAAGCACTTCTGAGAGGTATAGGCCTATGAATGGGTGATATGTTTTAAGTATCTAGTGTAGAAGAAAATAAGAAAACGGGCAAGAGCTAAAGAAATTTAATTGCATTCATTAATGCAACCACATAGGTATCAATGACTTAAGAAAAAATAAAATAAAAAAGGAAATATAATGTAATCTCTATAATTTTAAGAAGAATACATAGTTTTCTTTGGTATTATGACAAATGTCTTCATTATGATAGCAACTTACATGATAAAGATGTCAACATGATGGTAGCACAATGAGTATATAGGCTAGTACATATGTGATAGATATATTAAACAAATAAATATCAGTTCAAAGAAAGAGGAATGATGAAGGTAAAGTTTGAAGAATTATATGTGGGTTCTCTTAACAAAGGATGCATACATATGCGGATATGGTGAAGAAAAGTCATGTATAGTTTCCGCACCATGTAATTCTAAATACTAGGGGTCTTAAGGATAAGTGCATACATACATAGATTTAAATCAGATTTGTACTTTATGTATTCTTAAATATGATTGAATATGGTTTGTAGTGACATAATTTGGTTTATGTAATGAACAGTATGTGAACTCGGATTGTGATGAATGGGTATAGAGTGATATGAGTTGTTTTGGCTAATTGATCTATTTGCACTAATAGATTGAGATTTAGTGATCGATTGGGTGATTCTATTGGTTTAGTGATTGAGTGATTTTCCATAGTGATTGGTTTTAGTTTTGTTATCTGATATTGGGCTTAAATTATGATAGTGGGTCCATTATAATTTTTTTTATCAAAAGTGGCCTATAGGTTTGATGTGATGAGCCATGTTTATCCAGTGTCACGAATTCAAAGCTTCTATCAAGTGGTCGCTAGTAAATCTTATCATGTGGTTTGAGCTTCTTTCCGGTGATCAGGGGGTTGGAGCTCCCTTCCAGTGGGTGCTACAGAACAAGAGAAGGTTGTAGCCTTATGCAGGTAGGTGTTTGCATACTGGTATGAGTCTACAAAAATACAATATTGTAAGATGTTTTCCTTATAATAAAATATGAAGATAGAGATGACAAAAGTGGTGGTTTTCCCCCACATTGGGTTTGCACGTAAAAATCATGTTGTTCATGTGTGTTGACGTGATGCTTATATGTGATGTTTTATTCTATTCTTGATGCCCATATTTACTCTTTAATTAACGTTTAATGAAGAATTGAGGAACTGGTTCAAGATAATAAAAAAATGAATTAAATGAAATTAAAGTTAGTTAACTAGATATACACTAGTTGTATTCAATATAGTAATGTACATATGTGTTTTTAATTAATGAAAATAACTACATAAATTGGAATAATCAATTGAAAGGTCTAAGAGATTCTTAAAATATTGATTAAGCCACCCTCACCCCCCCCCCCCCCTCAATATTTTTCACAAAAATTGGTATCAGAGTAGGTTACTTTAGTTGAAGCTTAATCGCTTGAAGTGGATAAGGGACGATGGAAATGAAGAAAAAGAAGAAAGGAACTCAAAGGAAGAGGACAAATCAAAGAAACTGTGACAACAAATTTTTTCTATCATATGCACTAATAAATGAAGAAAATATTCATATTCATAAGCACCCCACTTTCGATTAATCAGGAATGATGGCGATAAAGCGAAAGAATTATTAGGTACTTGTTTTTGTTCCACTTGTGATCCATTTTCTTGTTCATGCAATATTGTAGTGAATATGAGATTGAACCAAATGAATTTTTTCTTATGGGTAAAATTGAAATTAATCTAATGGTCCTAGAAGCCGAGACTAAAAGGCTCACAGATAAAATTAGAGATCAGTAAAAATTATTTGATGAAAGGGACTATACCTACAAAGAATAGATTACCATGTTAAAGGATCAAATGGAAGAGGGAAATAAAATTAGGAAGCCATATAAGGAAAAGGAATATCAATGTCAAAGGTTGTAGGATGAAGTAACATCATTAAGAAATAAAGTGAATGAAAAGGATACAACAACCAAGGAACTTAAAGAAAGAACCAATTATTTAGAAGGAATTGAAGGAGAAATCATCTCTCTCAAATATGATCTTGAAAATTCAAACGATTGATATGAGGAGACTCTTCAAGTATTTGAAGAATAAGAAAAATAATTTAATAAGGAAATGATTGAGTTAAAAACTCAATTGGAAAAGACTAGAGATGAAAAAGAGGTTGAGATAAATACTCGAAAAAGAAGAAAGGAACTCAAAGGAAGAGGACAAATCAAAGAAACAATGACAACAAATTTTTTCTATCATATGCACTAATAGATGAAGAAAATATTCATATTCATAAGAACCCCACTTTCGATTAATCAGGAATGATGGCGATAAAGCGAAAGAATTATCAGGTACTTGTTTTTGTTCCACTTGTGATCCATTTTCTTGTTCATGCAATATTGAAGATAGTGAATATGAGATTGAACCAAATGAATTTTTTCTTATGGGTAAAATTGAAATTAATCTAATGGTCCTAGAAGCCGATACTAGAAGGCTCACAGATAAAATTAGAGATCAGTAAAAATTATTTAATGAAAGGGACTGTACCTACAAAGAATAGATTACCATGTTAAAGGATCTAATGGAAGAGGGAAATAAAACTAGGAAGCCATATAAGGAAAAGGAATATCAATGTCGAAGGTTGCAGGATGAAGTAACATCATGAAGAAATAAATTGAATGAAAAGGATACCACAGCCAAGGAACTTAAAGAAAGAACCAATTATTCTGAAGGAATTGAAGGAGAAATCATCTCTCTCAAATATGATCTTGAAAATTCAAACGATTGATATGAGGAGACTCTTCAAGTATTTGAAGAATAAGAAAAATAGTTTAATAAGGAAATCATTGAGTTAAAAACTCAATTGCAAAAGACTAGAGATGAAAAAGAGGTTGAGATAAATACTCGAAAAGGTAAGTTATCAGAAAAGGATAAGAAATTGATATTTTAAGATAGCTCAAAGGTATTGGACAATATCATGATAAATCAAAGATCTCCCTCCATTAAATCTGGTCTTGCCTTTCTTGAAAATGAAAAAAGGGAATCTAGCTCACAAGCTTGTGCAAGAAATCATAAGGCTATCAAAGAAAATTGTGAAAAACTTGATAAAGAAGTGAAAATTCAACTAATCCAACAACCAAAGAAGGAAACTCTCCAAAGGAAATCACTTGCTCCTAATTATAGAAGTAACAATCAATTCTCTTCTCTACATAATAATGTTTAATGTTTTATTTTTCATAACTTTGGATATGTTGCAGCGAACTACAGAACCCGATTATTTTGATCTCAAGTGAATAACCACTTCATGGGAAGATCACCTCCTAGGGATAAAGGATGGTTTTATCGATATTTATTTTCTTGTAACTCATTTGGATATAAGGCCACTAATTGCAGGTCTAGTACGCAATACATAACCAAGAGATGGGATAAGTATCAGCACATGGGTAGAAAGTGCAAACATATTTGGAGGAAGAAGGAACATCAGTAAAAAATGTAGGAAAGATTGAACCTACTGCATTCCTTTTCTCTTAAAGATTTCTTTTCATAGTGTTTACATAAGTGATGTGAGGTACATGACCTCATGAGAGACGAAGATTATTATGAGGTCCTGAGGATCAATGATGCATGATCTCAGGGGGAGAAATAAATAAGTTATCTTGAAGATGATTCCTATGGTTTTTTTGATATTCATGTTGCTTATATTACTGATAGTGCATCTGATGCAGTAACAATGAAATAACAACATACAGTACGAGCTCAGGTGGAGGTGAGATTATGAAAATTAAACATTTTACTTTATGTACGTAGATACTATAAAGGATATTCACATATATACGTGAGTTTTGATCTAGTCATACATGCATTTTTCTCTATGATGAAGAAACAATAGGAAAAACTCAAAAAATTCTTTGATATGCTTTTGTTAGTATATTAATTATATTTCTGGTTTTGAAATTGGTCAGTTACAGCCTGCATATTCTTAGATAATACTTAGAAGTAATATTGGCTTATAATGGTTTATGAGTTGTTGAAATATGACATTAATGTTTTTATTGCTTTACTAATTGATAAATTTACTTTGATTGCATTACTAATGGATAAGTTGATGTGATCAAAACTAACAATAAGCAGTTGGCATAGGTTTAGGGGGAGAATTTTCTATTCTTCTAATAGTGCATTTTTGGCATTATGATTTCTTTAGGATTCCTTGTTGTATAATAGTGTTCATATATTGGTGATGATGCTGAAGATACACATCTTTCTGAAGTTTTTAATGATGATGTTGCTTAAATTTTGGTTTCTTAAAGTAACACTTAGTTCGTTCATCTTGCTATGTTGATGTCATGGGCTGGTTATGTTGAAGTTATAGATGATTCTCATATGCATTTGGTCAATGTTGTTGTTGATCATATTTCTGATGACATAAGATTATCTTTGTTTATAATGCATGTATATGATACATAGGACATGTTGCTTGATGATTGTAGCTCTTCTTATGTGTGGAAATAGCATGTCGATCTTGTTCATATGAGATAACGAAGATGGTTTGATAATAGATCTTAATTTTAAAATATCATGCTATGATTCGTTGATAATGATGAGTTCATACATATTGTTATATCCATGTCATGGGATATCAATAAATTTCAAATAGGGATCTTATGGATGACTACTTGAGTTTCATATTGGTAATGTGTCTTTGGTGTGATAATTCTTCTTGCGTGAAGATAATGGGGCAAGAGAATGATGTTGTTGCAGGTTTCATGGAGACATGGTTATTGACATTCTACTTCTGATTTGTAGGATGATGCTTCGAAACATGGCATATTTAGTCACATATTGATGACGTTGAAGAATGATGCTACATTGTGATATTCCGGATTCTAACATATGTTGTTGATGCATGAAAAGATATGTTTTTGTGCTACAAAATATCTATAATTCTTTGATGAATGTGGATTGACACTCTTCCTACTAAGGGAAAGAGCATGTCGACCTTGATGAAGTCAAGGGGATGAGTTATATGAAACAAACTTATGTTTTTGATGTTGCATACTTGGTCATAGGTTGATGATATTGGAACTTCATAGCTTCTTCAAAATGTTCATGGTGTTGGTTATAAATGCGACATTTGTCACTGATGTAAAGGTCATGTAAATACCCATGATATAATCATTCTAATACTTAGTCATGTTTGGACTATGGGGGTCAAGTCAATTATGTATGTAGTCCCATATCGGTCACTTGATGTAATTTTGGGTTAAATATGTAAACCCACTATTTTGGGAGATCAATGTAAGCATGTGTCTTTGGTGATAAGAATGATCATATTTGGTTGAGTCATACAATCATGTATTTTAAAAGATTCAACATATGGTAAAGGGAGCATAGTCAGTATACAATGTTCATATTCATCATATCTTATCTATAGTTATCATTTCTACAAAGGGGGAGAGAATCTTGGTATTTGAAAAATTCTTGGTGACTTGCGAGAGAAGCTTGGCTTGTCCACAATTGTGTTTACAGGTATGCTTGGTGACTTGGGACAGAAGCTTGATTTTTCAAAGGGGTATATTGTTGGCTTGATTTTGACTAACGTGGCTTCGATCAAGTTCAAAGGGGTATATTGTTGGCATTATCACAAATGTGTTGTCCTTGATGGCAACCTTCTTGATAAAGATGTGAACATGATGGTAGCAGGATGAGTATACAAGCTAGTATAGATTTGATAGAGAGATTAAACAAATAAATATGTGTTCAGAGGTAGAGGAATGATGAAGGTAAAGTTTGAAGAATGATGTCTGGGTTCTATAAACAAAATACGCATACATACGCATCTATGGTGAAGAAAAGTTGTGTGGAATTTCAGCACCATTGTATTCTAAATACTAAGGATATTTACCATGGTACTAGCCCAAATTAATGAGTGTCACATCGGATATTTGATCCCGTCAAAGAATATCATCGACATTACTAAGGGTTTGACCCAAGGTATTGGATAAGGCCTAAGCTATATATGGATATGGATATCAAAGTGTTAAGTGTGCAAGTAATGGGTTATTGATGAATTGTTTGATATGAAATAAGTGTGCACTAGGAACATGGAGATAGAAAAGGTTTAATAGATCTAAAATGACTACATATTGAATAATTTTTTTAAGGTTTGATAGATATTTGAGGATGATGTTATGATGTGTGTCTATTATAGTGTATGTCGAGATTTGTGTTTGACAGAAGTTGTGTTGTGCAACGAAGGTATGACTCATGAATTACATATTTATATGCAGGTTTGATTCAGAAATATCGTGTACATACGTGGATATTCTTCTGGGTAGTTGATTATAAATTCTGCAATATGGATAGGTCTGTAAGTGGGTGTTAATTATGAAAGACATGGACATACATAGAAATGTTTCATAAGGTTCACACACATTTGCTAGGGGTTTGTAGTATGAGCTTATGATAATGGTTAATTTATTCTATTTTGTTTGATGTTGTTTGTCAATCATATCTCTGTCATGATAATTTGTGTGTGACAGTTTTGGTTGAGTTGAATGGTCTATGGAATGATATGTTGACTACAAATGATGATCTCTATGTGGTTTAGTGATGTGTGATGAGGGATGTATGTGTTTCAGTGATTATTTCAGTAGTACAATGACTTAGATTAAGTGTTCAGTGTATTGAGATATTAACACTAATGCTCTTAATAAGGATAAGTGCATAGATATGTAGATTTAACTCATATAAATATAGTATATATTATGACATATGACTCATTAGGGTTTAGAGTGAAAAATTTGGTTTCTGTAATGAACAATATGTGAATTGGAATTCTAATGAATGGGTATTAATTGATATGAGGTTGTTTGGTGGATTGATCTCGTTGCATTTGTTTATTGAGATTTAGTGATTCAGTTGGTTCATTGAGTTACTGATTTTATAGAGTGATTGGTTTTAGTTTTGTTATATGATATTGGACTTAAAAGATGATAATGGGTCCAGCCCTAAAATTTGATGAAATATTTCCTATAGGTTTGATTTGTTGAGTCGAGTGGATCCAATACAAAATATTATGAAACATGGTCCACATAGGTGCTGACAGTTGGAGCCTTCAATTAGGAAGTCGAAGCATCCTTCCAGTGGTAGTTGGTAAATATGATTATGGGGTTGGATCTCCCTTCCAGTGGTTGTCGATAAACAATATTAATGGGTTCGAGCTCCCTTTTAATGGGTGCTAGAAAACAAGAGAAGTTTTTCTCCTTCTTGAGGTCGGTGCTTGTGTACTAGTATGATTCTATGCTCGTAAAATATTGCAATATGTTTTCCTTATAATAAATGATGAAGAAAAAGATGAAAACTATGGTGTTTTTCTCCCACATTGGGTTTCCACCTAAAAATCCTCGTGTTCATGTGTGTTGATGTGATTTTTATGTGTGATGGTGATGCAGGAGCATTATGGTAGAGCCAGCAATGTGACAAAGTTGGTCACATGTTGTGGCTTGGAAAGAGGGCTAGCAATCTTAAGAATTTGAACACTTTGTCTTTCTTTGTTTTTAAAGTATTTTTTTTAAGTTCAATTTGGGCTAACTCAACCAATGTAATTTTCATAATAAAAAAATTGTTAATTTAGGATTAGTTGAGAATTTAGTTGATAAAGTTGAATGAACACTTTTGGAAATTGAATGACAGTTTCCCAACCATATGGGGATTTTGGAGAAGGATAAAATCAAACCAAAATCCACCATTGTGGGGTTCTGCCATCCGTAGAGGGAAAGGAGAGATAAAGAAGCTGAAGTGAATGAAAAAACCAGCCATTAGAGGGCTTGGCTATATTTTCCATTTTCTAGATTAATCCAAGTGTTCTGTGCTTTGATTAGGCTCCCTGTTTTTAAATTAATTATTTGAATCTATGTTGAAATCAAATACCTGTATTTGAGAAGCATAGCGAGAATAAAAATCGGATTTGCAGGCATGGTGGGTCTATAGACCTTTCATATTATTTGTTGAATGTAATATTGTGTTGACTATAGAGCATATATCAATCGGATTTGGAGGCGCAAATAGGGCCATTGGATCCAACCAACCAATGATGGAAGATAAGATAGTTGGCAAAGAGACATCGCACATCGCAGAGAATAGCGGTTAAGAGATTTTGCAAGTTTAGTTTAATAACTTGCGATGCGAAGTGATGTGGAGAGGGAGTCACACTGATCGTCGAATCCTATAGAATTCAATGGTGGAGATTGAAGCAGTGACAACACATCACAAAGTTTAGGTGTTAATGTTAAGTACCGTCATGGGTTAAGTTTAAAATTCTGCGATGCGAAGTGGAGGACATGTGTCAGCGCGATGCAAAATCGCAACTCACAGGGAATAGACTTTAACATGTTAACTTAATTTGTATTTTGTGCGAAGTGCAATTGCACATTGATTGGTCAAGAGTTGTGTGGGTCCCGCCAGAAGGAACTCCCGTGGGTTCACATTTTTGTTTGGTTTATGCGTTGGTTTTGGGTATTTGTTTAGGTCTGCGTATGTTATAAAAACTCCATTGTTGATCACGGAAGTATGTATGTATTGGTTTGTGGAATATGAAGGTTTAAAACACTTTTGTTGATTCGTAATGTATGTATGTATGTATTAACTCTTAGAACTCACATTCTACAACATTATTCTGACATACTACAACAAGTCTGCATCAATTCGTATCAGAGTAGTCATATTCCTAAGGAAGGATGGAAGTAGGAAGAAGAGGTTAGGGAAGAGCTGAAGTAGGGAGAAGAGGCTGAGGAAGAGCTGTAAGAGGAGTAGCAAATGAAGGGTTTCGTGAAGATATTAGAATAATTTCAGCATGTTTAGCAACAGTAGAATCAAGAAGGCATAGGGAACTGGAAAATCAAGATGACAGAGAAAATGAGGAGTGAAACACACAACCAGATGAGAAAGAGAACGAGCCACCATAACTCATATTAATGAGATCTGTTTAGATGGCTAGCAACAAGAAAAAAATAGAGATCTCCAATTATGATGGCATTTTATCCATGGAAGAACTGTTGGATTGGATAAGTGAGTTGGATAAATACTTTGAATATGAGGAAATTAGTGAGGACAGGAAAATAAGGTTTTTTGTCACTAAGTTGAAAGGGCATGTCGCACTGTGGTGGGAAAATGTGTAGGCAAAGAGGAGAAGATTGAACAAGCCTTTGATCAGGAGTTGGGACAAGATGATTGCAAAAATTAAAATCAAGTTCCTGCTTAAATATTTCCAGGTTTCACTTTACAGGAAAGTGCAGAGCCTGAGACAGAGAACAATGACTGTAAAGGAATACACTGAGGATTTCTATAAATTGAACTTAAGGGTTGGGTATGCTGAATTTTCCCTTAAGGAGACAACCAGATTTGTAAATGGTCTCTAGATGGAAATTTTGGATGAGATCAGTATTTTCTCCCCAAAAAGTATAGACGAGGCATACCAGTGTGCTTTGAAGGTAGAGGAAAATATTTCCAGGAAGCATAATGCAAGAAGACGACATCGTTCTGGAAGAGGAAGAGGAAAGTCCTATCGAAGAGGTAGAACTGTCGACAGTAATGAAGAAGTTAAGAGTTTGAAGACTTTGGAATAGACTAAGAAAGAAGGTAACACCAGAGGTGTACTAGCAAGGAAGAGGTAATGGAAGAGGTAGGGGAAATAACTACAAGTGTTACAGGTGTCACAAATGGGGACACAAGTTGTCTGAATGTCCTGAAAATGATCCAACTGGAGAGAGAGGAGCATGTGTTTCTCAACCTGATGAAGCAGAGGTAGCACCACTAGAAGTGGATAATGTGCCTAAGGCAGGAGAAGCCTTGGTGTTGAGCAAGGTTTTACTAAAACTAGCCAAGGAGGTGGCTAACCTCACACGGAGGAAAGCATTGTTTTGGACTGTGTGTAAGTCACATGAAAAATGTTGTAAATTGATCATAGATAGTCAAAGAACTGACAACCTGGTAGCCATAAAGATGGTGGAGAAATTTGGTTTGAAGATGTCAAAGCATCTAATTCCATATAAGGTGTCTTGGTTGTAGAAAGGACACCAACTGCTGGTTGATGAGTAGTTCGAGGTGGAGTTTCACATCGGCAAGTACAAAAATGAGGTAACTTATGATATTATGCCTATGGACGTGTGCCATATTCTACTGGGCAGACCATGGAAATATTATAGAAAGGCCGTCCATGATGGGCGGAAGAATTATTATAGATTTTTGAAGTATGGGATAAAGAATATGTTAGTTCCCATGAAAGAATAAGAGAGCGTAGACACTAGTGGTACAAATACATTGCTGACAGGAGGGAAGGAGTTTCTACGACAGATTGGGGAGAATGAAGTGAATTATGCAGTTGTTTGAAGGCCAAGAGTAGTATTAATGCATACATAAATTGTTGATTTTCCTGTGGAAATACAAGACATGCTGCAAGAGTTTAATGATATTGTGGTAGATGATCTACCAGATAAATTACCACCGAAGTGTTGCATTAGTCATGACATTGATTTTATTCCAGGAGCCAATTTTATGAATAAGGCTTCTTACCGCATGATTCCAAAGGACAATGAGGAAATCAGGAAGCAAGTGCAGGTGTTGTTGGATAAAGTAATAGTTTAGGGGAGTTCGAGCCCTTGTGCTATTCTGACCGTTTTAGCTCCCAAGAAAGGAGGTGAATGGTGGATGTGCATAGATTCTCGGGCGATAAAAAATATCACCATCAGGTATAGGTTTCCTTTACCTCGGATGGATAATGTGATGGATTGTCTGAGTGGAGAAACATACTTTTCAAAGATAGATTTGAAGAGCGGCTATCGCTATATTAGGATTCGAGAAGGTGATGAATGGAAGACAACTTTCAAGACCAATGAATGTTTGTACGAGTGGTTGGTCATGGCTTTTCGATTGAGCAATGCACCCAACACATTCATCTGCTTGATGAATGAGATGTTGAAGGAATTCATTGGTAAGTTTTTGATTGTATATCTGGATGATATACTTATTTGCATCAAGACGAAGGAAGAACATTTACGGCATGTCAGGTATGTGCTAGAAAAAATGTAGCAGAATAAGTTGTTAATGAATTTTAAAAATTCTTGTTTTTGCAAAAAAGAATTGATTTATCTAGGTTTTTTAATTTCTGCAAATGAATTGAAGATGGATCCATATAATGTTGGAACCATAGTTAACTGGCCTTCTCCCAAGAGTTTGTTTGAAGTTGGAATTTTCACGGATTGGCAAGTTTTTACTGAAAGTTTATTAACAACTTCAGCGATATTTGTGCACCTATGTTAGATACCATTAAGAAGGTGAATCAACATTTTTATTGGACTGAGTCTTCTGAGAGGAGTTTTCGGTTTTTGAAGGAGAAGATTACAGAAAAACCAATCATGAAGTTGGCAGACTTCAACAAACTTTTCCAAGTTCATTGTGATGCCAGTGGGACAACGATTGGTGCAGTACTTAGCCAAGAAGATAAGCCAGTAGCATACTTCAGCGAGAAGTTAAATGAGACCAAGAAGAAGTATACGTCTTATGATAAAGAATTTTATGCAGTTGTCCAAGAGTGGAAACATTGGAGACATTATTTGCTCGCTAATGAGTTTGTTC
Source organism: Pinus albicaulis (assembly GCA_034641835.2). Classification (NCBI taxonomy): domain Eukaryota; kingdom Viridiplantae; phylum Streptophyta; class Pinopsida; order Pinales; family Pinaceae; genus Pinus; species Pinus albicaulis. The sequence continues at coordinate 468,905,318 of CM076576.1, forward strand.
TATTTTCAAATAATTCGGCATTACAATATATTATGCAGTAGCATAAGCTAAATCATAAACCCACAAAGTGGATGGAGTACTTGCAGAGTTTCACATTTTTTTTGAAACATATCAGCGATCAGGCCATCAAAGTGGCATATGCATTGAGCAGGATCCTTCAGTTAAGTGCAGTGCACGTATTGGGATTTGAACATCTCAAAGACTTGTATGAAGTGGATGTTTATTTTAAGGAAACTTATGAACCTTGCGAAAACCCACTATTGAGGGATAATAGTCCATGGTTGGATTATAACATAAAGGATAGGGTTGTTGTTCAAAGGAGGGAAGTTGTGTATTCCAGAATGTTCTATGCAAGACAACTTAATCTAGGAAAATTGCAGTGGAGGTTTGGCGTGACATTTTTGTATAGATAAGACCATGGATCAGCTGAGCCACTTTTACTATTGGCCAAGAATGAGAAGGGATTCGCAAAGGTTTGTAATTATATGTAAGGTGTGTCAACATGGACAGGGACGCAGTTAGAATACATGACTATATACACCCTTACCAATTCCAAATAGACCATGGAACTCGGTCAGCTTGGACTTTGTCTTGGGTCTACCAAAGACACAAAGGGGATTCGATTCCATCATGGTGGTGGTGGATCATTTCACCAAAATGGTACATTTCATTCCATGCATAAAGACAAGTGATACTGCACATGTAGCACATTTGTTCTTTATAGAGATATTCATATTACATGTCTTGCCAAACTCCATCATCTCGGACATGGATGTAAATTTCACAGACCATTTCTAGTTAACATTGTGGAAGAAGTTAGATACCAATATAAAGTTCATTTTTGCTTACCATCGACTATTATATTGGCAAACTGAGATTGTGAATAGGAGTTTGGGAAATTTTCTGAGGAGTCTGGTTGGTGAAAATATTAGATAGTGGGATCATGTGCCTACAAAAGCGGAGTTTTCTTACAATAACTCGCCCAACAAAAACATGGGAAGAAGTCCTTTTGAAATCCTATATTGAATTCACCCGCACGAGTATTTGAGTTGTGGAATTTGGGTTAGTTAGAACTTAGGAGTGTTGATGGCGAAGACTTCACAAAAGTAGTCAACGATCAACATGAACAGGTCAAGTTGAAGCTACAAGACAACAGCCAAAATTATAAACAATGAGTAGATTTAAAAATGCGGGAGGTACAATTCGAAGTAGGAGACTTGGTATTGGCACATTTGCACAAGGAGAGGTTCCCTAAAGGCGAACACAACAAATTAAAGGTGAAAATCATCGTGCCTTGTACAATTCTTCAGAATTTTTCTGCAAATGCTTATGAGTTGCAGTTACCTCCGGGTGTAGGAATTCCACCCTTCTTTAATGTGGCAGATCTGTACCCATATATTGGTGTTGATGAAGGCGGAAGTTCAGAGAGACGAACACGGGACACCCAGGATGAAGAGAAAGCATGGATTGAACAAATGCCTCCACCACATCCTTTGGAGATTGAACAGATTTTGGACACACATGTGGCCAAGAAGACATGAAACAAAGACTATCTGAAGTATCTTGTCAAATGGAAGGACCAAAATCTGGAGGACTGTTCTTGGTTGGATGTTGCCTAGATTCAAAGCGCTGGGTATTGTATTGAAGAACTCATGGACATGAGCCATGAATTTAATTTACCTCAGGATCCTGATGTAGGAGCATGATAGTAGAGCCATCAATGTGACAAAGTTGGTCACATGTTGCGGTTTGGAAAGAGGTCTAGCAGTCCTAAGAATTTAAAGACTTTGTATTTTTTTGTTTTTAAAGTATTTTGTTTAAGTTTAATTTGGGAAAACTCAACCAATGTAATTTTTGTAATAAAAGAATGGTTAATTTAGGATTAGTAGAGAATTTAGTTGAATAAGTGGAACGAACTATTTTGGAAAATGTCATTCATTTTCCCAACCATATGGGGATTTTGGAGAAGGATAAAATCAAACCAAAATTCACCATTGTGGGGTTCTACCATTTGTAGAGGGAAACGACAGATAAAGAAGCGGAAGTGAATGTAAAAACCAACCGTTAGAAGGCTTGGCTCTGTTTTCCATTTTCCAGATTAATCCAAGTGTTTTTTTCTTTGATCGAGCTCCCTCCTTTTAAATCAATTCTTTGAATCTTTATTGAAGTCGAATGCTTGTAATAAAGACGCATAGCAAGAAAAACAATCAGATTTCAGGCGTGAAAAGGCCTTAATATTACATTTTCCTTGCTTAAATTGCGTATTTCTTTGACCACAGAACAAACCCCAATCAAAATTGGAGGTTTGACGAGGACCTTCGATGTGATGTTGATCAACGGTGATAAATGCATGTCACAGCCAAACGTTATAACACATCACAAAGAATAAGAAACAACAATAAGGGTTCGCAAGTTAGAGGATTTAATTTGCGATGCAAATTGGTACAAAGGAGAAATAGTGCAGGCCGTCAGATCTGTCCGAGATCGAACAATGGAAGTTGATAGTGGCGATCGCAAATCGCAATTAGCGAGTTTTAACGTTAAGAGCCATCCCAAGGGAAGTTAAAAAAATTTTGATGCGAAGTGCGGGAAACCACGTGTCGACATAGCGCAACATCGCATCGTGCAAAATTTAAGGTTTAACGGTAATAGCCATCGGAAGGGAAGTTAAATAGTTTTCAATGCAAAGTGCAGAAAGCCACGTGTCAATGCGGCACAACATCGCACCAGGGATAATTTATTGTTTAGCACTTAAATTTTCAAGGTTAATTTGTAGGGAATGCGAAGTGTGACTGTCCATTGATTGGTCAGAGATTATGGTGGGACCCTCCAGGAATAATTCCACAGGTTTGTATTTTGTTTCTTTTGTGCATTGGTTTGGGTATTTGTTTAAGTCTGTGTATATGATAAACGCCCCGTTGTTGGTCGCGTAAGTATGTATGTATGTGTCTTAAAGAATTCCCTTTTCCACAACGTTGTTCTGATGTATTGCAACGGGTTTGAATCAATTGGTATCATGCCATCCGTAGAGGCAAAGGAGAGGTAAAGAAGCGAAAGTGAATGTAAAAACCAACCGTTAGAGGGCTTAGATCTACTTTCTATTTTCCATATTAATCCAAGTGTTTTTTTCTTTGATCGGGCTCCCTGTTTTTAAATTAATTATTTGAATCTCTGTTGAAGTCAAATACCTGTATTTGAGATGCATAACGAGAATACAAATCTTATTTGCAGGCATGGTGGGTCTATAGACCTCGCATATTCTTTGTTGAATGTAATATTGTGTTTACTATAGAACATATATCAATCGGATTTGTTGGCTCAACGAGGGTTGTTGGTTCCAACCGACCAACGGTGGAAGATCACATCACACGCGAATAGACATCGCACATCACAGAGAATAGCTGTTAATATATTTCGCAAGTTAATTTTAATAACTTGTGATGCAAAGTGGTGTGGAGATGGAGATGCGCGGGCCGTTAGATCCTGTAGAAGCCAACAGTCGAGATTGAAGCAGTGATGACAAATCGCAAAGTTTAGGTGTTAGCTATAAGTACTTTCATGGGTTAAGTTTCAAATTTTGTGATGCGAATTAGAGGACATGTGTGAGCGCAACGCAAAATCACAAGCCACAGGGAATAGACTTTAACGTGTTAAGTTAATTTGTATTTTGTGTGAAGTGTGATCACACGTTGATTGGTCAAGAGCTGTGTGGGTCCCTCCGGAAGGAACTCCCACCGGTTCGCATTTTTGTTTGGTTTATGCATTTGTTTGGGTTATTTTTTTAGGTCTTTGTATGCTATAAATACTCCGTTGTTGATCGCACAGGTATTAGTTTGGGGCATATGAAGGTTTAAGCACTGCTGTTGATTCATAATGTATGTATGTATTAATTCTTAGAACTCACATTCCACAACGTTATTCTCACATACTGAAGCAGGTCAGATGGTTTATTATGTTCCTGATTCTCATAGTTACTTTTCAATTAATGTCTAGTGAATTAATGTGCACTAGTTGAAGATAAACAAATGATGAATTAAATGAAAAGTTAGTTAACTTGATATACACTAGTTATATTAATAACAATAACATAAATACGCGGTTTTACTTAATAACAATAGCGTACAGAAATTGGAATAAGAAATTGCAATAAGATATTGAAAGGTTTAAGAGATTTTTAAAATATTGATTCACCACTTCCCCTCACTATTTTTCCAAACATGTTCTTGTTTCTAGTTCACAATATTATGTAAGGGCTTTTCAAGATCAACATACTCGGCTAGTCCTAAATGGAATATATACTTTCAATATCATCAAAGAACATTTCCAATGAATATTAATATGCCATTAATCAAATAATATGAAACAATAATAAATTGGTGATACACCTCTACAAAATTATGCTCTGAAATAGTAAATAAATTAGAGATACACCACTACGAAATTGTGTTGCAATAAACGGTCAGGTACATCCTGAGCCGAACCAACAGCTAGAGAAACATACAAAAATCAACATATTTCAAAAGGAATGTCTTCCAAATTTTTTGGAACGGTTTTGAAACTCTTGCATAATCTGTATAAAAAATGGAATGGAGAGCTAAACTATCCATTTTACCAACTTTCGGTTACTCTGGTAGAAAATTGTTCTGTAAATCATGGATGACATCATCCATGGCCGCCTCATGGGCCTCCTCAGCCAGCAACGTGGGACTTAATCTGACCATTACAACACATAATCCTTTTTCGTCAAGGGCCCCATCACCATCTTAGTCACCTTCCTTGATCATCGCCTAGAACTCCTTGCCATTCATACAATCCACACAAGCACACCATTATCAGATAGGGAATTAAACAAATCTGGATACTTTCCATAAGTCTTCTCATAATGAATGGGCTGAGCTTTTCTTTCATCACCAATTGGAACAACATAAGAAGAAACAACAACAATACCAGCAGACATAACAGATGATGATGCAACGATAATTGTAGTATGGAGCTACATTGTGGGATCAATGGAAGTTTTCAGGTATGGGTCGTGACTTTGAAAATTCATTGTTGTAATACCACAAACCTCTACAACCACATCAACAACTACCTTGTCTGCCAATGTCTCCATATGCACTTGTTCTGCACCCAATTTCAAGGCTTCAGCTGTAGCGTCACCATCACCAACCCAAACACCATCTACATCTCCAGCCACATCAGTAGAAACCATAACATCATATGTAGTTGGAGCACTAACAACAGTCGCATCAAGTAGGCGTAGATCAGTTACTCCGTGAGATGTATGATCCTAGCTATGCTTAGAGTTGCATTCTTTCTGATGGAAGTAGCACCGATCAACTTAAAATGTTGTGTTAAGAGAACTGACAATCCAAGGAAGCCTTAGAGAAAACAGATCGAGTGGGATGGGGTAACAGAATACCACCCTCCAATCATCTAAGAAACTCCGGCAGTGATTGCACTGAAACCAATTAGGAGCACACCATAAAGGATTTGATAAATAAAATGTTGTATTAAGAGAACTGACGGACCAAGAAATCCTTCGAGGAAACACATCTGGCGAGATGGGGCAACAAAATACCATCGTCTAATCAGCCAGGAAACTCCAGCAGTGAGTGCAGTGAAACCAACTAGGAGCACGCCATAAAGTATTTTATTAATAAAATGTTATGTTAAGAGAACCGAAAGACAAATAAATTCTCAAAGAAAACACATCCGGTGGGATGGGGTGACAAAATAATCAACGAGGAAACTCGATCAGTGTGTGCAGTTAACTAGGCTCCATCATCCCTAGTCAAAGCATCACCCTGCACCCTTAGAGATCCAATGTTGTCTGTCTCAACCCCAAACTTATGAAATCATGTAGGGCCAAGGAAAACAAAACTAACCTGTTTCCCTCCCCTCTTCAAAAAGGCCAAGGCATGTTGGTTAGGCATGCCAAAGAAAGAGGAGGTCATAGAAACTGTTGATGTCCACCAGCATACCGAAATAGATGAAAAGAGAAAAGTGATTCAACTTTGGAGGAGAACGAGTAACAAATTACCAAAACTAGAGGAAGATACACAAGAAGAAAAAAACAAATCCCCTGAGCATATGATCTATTAGAAAGCTGCTAATAATTAGGTGTTGGTTGAAATTCACCTATAATACAGTAATGCACTGAAAATTGAAAAAATGGCATTCAGTCCGAGAGAAAATTTGAAGGAAAAGCAAGTGCTAGCTTCTTACTTAATCGAGTTTAAAACCTAGCAAGTTGAAACAGTATTGCATACACATAGGGATGTACCATAGACTTTTTCTACTACATCGAATACTCCTCCACCATCACTCGTCTAGAAGAGTCCTGTGTATGACAATTAATGCATAAATGATGTAGAAAAAGTTTGGATCTTATTACATAGTTGTAGAAATGAAAAATATACTTCAAAGTTCAAACCATCTTTTGTTCTAATACTAAAATTAATACTAAAATCCATACAGTTAAAATATTAACAACAAGCATTTCAATTAAAATATTTGATTCTTGGTGTTCCGACAATGCATAGAAATGTTTCCGTACCATGTAGAAGTTTACTACAATGAAATTGGGAACTTTTCGTACTACATGATAACACACATTGAGCATTTGGATAAGTACAGTCATATGGTAACAAGGACGCAAATTTGGTCGTGATGTGTGTAACAAGGAATTGTTGGAGCTGAAAAATCAACACCAATGGTTTATTATAATAAAATCGTGTTTGTTTTTGCTGCAATAGTGTATGATGGAATTCAATTCACAGAATGGAACAATAATTATACACTGAAACAACGTGAACAAATATCATTCTCATCCCACTGGACAAATGTTAGCCAAGAGGCCAGAGGCCAAAGTGTACAAGAACGGCTGTCTTGATCATTTTCAAGAAGAGATACCTAGCGTGATAAAAATAAAATATCATTTATGTAAAAGTTATTGGTTCAAAATTACATAATCAAGTACGAATAATAATAAATTTAAATTAATTACAAGATCTTAAATACTTTCGTACTTTCAAATACACCTATAGATTGTATGAATTTTTAAATCATATAATTGGCTAGTTCACTTTTCAACATGCCATGGACAAAGTGGATTGAATTTCGATTTTTGCAATCGAGCTACGATATTTTTCCAGTTGAATGCTCTTTTGAAAGGGTTCCATTAATGAATCCCCGAATTGAATTCTCTTTTAAAACGGTCCCATTGATGAATCGAATTATGGATGATTGAAAAGAAATAACGTGATCAATTATTAGTTTAACTAGTCAAGTCTTAGTTACTAAGTATTTTGTTGGTTAGTTGAGAGGTTACAGGAACAATTTTTTTTCATACTTTTGGAGTTAGGCCTCGCTTGTCTTTGGGAGGGTTTGTTGAGATTTTCTCATGGATGTAGTGGGTACATATGTGTACGGGCACATTAGATTGGTGAACCACAAAGTAAAAAAAAAAGAAAAAAAAAAGACAAAAAAAATAAATAAATGATTTTTTATTTTTAATTTGTTTAAATAATGAAAATAATAATAATAACAGAAGTACTTTGTAAAAATATATTTAGATTGTTTTTTAATTTTGAAATTAAAATATTGTTTCTCACAAAAAAAAAAATTATTTATTTATTCGTTTAATTATGTTTATTCTTTAGTTCTAAGGAATAATTTATTTGTTTGGGTTTTTATTGCTATAAGGAAGTCATTGGGTCAAATATCCTCAACAAGGTCAAATCTTCTCAACACTCTTGGGGTTAGCCCTTGCTAGTTTGCTAGACAAGTAAATCTCTTCTTGAACCTCATATATATATATATATATATATATAATTTTCCCACTATATATATCTAATTTTCTCACTAGATGTAGCTCAATTGGTGATTGTCTGGTTAGTCATATGTAAAACAAGAGATTCAATGTTTAAATCCCCGTGAGTTAAACTAACAAAAAAAATATGTTTATTCTTTATATAGTAATAAAAAATTCTTAAATAAAATATAAAAGTATAATGATAAATTTATATGATCAATTATTTATTAGGAGCTGCAATTCAATTATTGATTGAAATATTAGGTTAATTGTAAGATTCAAGGTTTAAATTTTTCTAAGTATTTACCCCTAAAAACAAATAATATTATATGTGTAAATTAATAATAATTAATTTTATATTTTAAAGCTCGAAAAAAATATAAAACTTGTGAATACTTTCACTCTTTTACAAAATATTTTTTTTTGTGGCACCATGGAAAATTTTAGTGAAATTTTGGAAAATTGTATAATATTTATATATTTTGAATAATTAATATAGATTTATTTTAATTTTGAATTTAAAATTTAAAAAAGAAAGAAACATTTTTCGATGGTGTAAATATATTTTTATATTTATATTAAAATATTATATCTATGTATTTTAATTTCAAATTTACTAAATAATGAAAAAATTCATTTTTTTAAAATGTAATCATGTTACTTAAAAAAAAAAGAGTAAATGTTAAGATTATTAAGCTCTCTTTCCATTTGGTATATCTAAATTTTAAATGAATCTATGTCAATATATGTACATGACAATATTTTTTTATTAATATTTTCTTAAATGCTACTTGCCATTTTTATATTAAATATAGTTTTGTATTAAATATCAAAAGAATTACAAATCTCTTTTGGACATATTGAACTACTTTATTTATAACTCTCTATGTTACACATACATGATTAATGTTAATTTTTTCTTATACCAATATTTTTAGAACTCCACATATTAAATTCCTATAAAAAAAATGATAAATTATGGATCTTCCACACAATCTAATATGTGTGTGTAAATATTTGTGTGAATTATATTTATAGATTTTTATATGAGGTTTACAGACTTAGGAGATTCGTGACATCTATTTCCTTAGAAACAATGTTATGGGTTGATCTAACGGAAACATTATTAGGGATTGCCATCTATTTCCTCATAAACATTGTTATGGGTTGATCTCATGGAAACATTATTAGGGGTTGATCCACACCAGAATTATTACTGACACATTAATGGAACCTAGCTCACAGAAGGTTGAGGAGAATTGACCTATGACCTTTCAATAGAAAAGTGCTTTAAGTACTGAGCTCAATAAATTGAGCTAACTATCATAACTAACAATTTATTTATTGTTAAGTTTATGATAATGATGATGATGATGGTTAACGTCCACTGAGGCCAATCTTTGGTCTATAGGACCTAAAGAAACGAATTATCTAGTTTGATTTAAGATTTTATTCCTATGCTCAAAAATCTTGGAGAGACGCCTCCCGAGCTCACTAGAATTTTGGCATCTTAAAAGGCTAGGAAGGTCAATATTGCAACAAAGGTTATGAAATTGAGATCTAATGTCACTATACACGGGGCACTGTAAGAGGGAGTGATTTTCATCCTCGATGTTCATATTCTCACAAAGATGGCAGATCCTTTCTGTCATATATCACATGTTTATTGGACACAAAATGAATATATTTAATTTTTTTTATCATTATTCTTTTTCAATTTGTTAATGTAAGTATTATTTTATTATTTTAAAATATAAAGTTACATGAAAACTTTCTTCATATTAAATTTTAAAACATATCTAAGACTCGATAACAATAAGAATAATATCATTAAGATTATGATATTTTTAATTTAAATTAATTAAATACATATATTTATTTTTATTTTTATTACTCGTTAACATTGCTTTGTTTTTTAATTTAGTGATAGTTTAGTTTATTCTAAAATGGATATAACTTTGACTTTGAACATGAAGTAATTACATATCTTCCTTATAATAAGACTTATAATGAGATGTGTGTTGGAGTTAATGCTTACATTCCATATTTGAGAAGCTCGTTTGTGATGGTTGAGAAATTCTCTCAACCTCTCTCTCTAAATTAGGAATAAGTTGGATCTCAGAAACTCTATTTAATAGAGTAATATGAATGTAATCAGTGTGTGTGAGTGTGTTTACACATACACCATTTGTGTATAATATATGAGTGTGTTTAGTAACTAGTGCTTTTCAGTAATTTCTATCATGGTATCAGAGCACAGGATGAGAGGCCTGTGTGTTGTGAGTCTAAGTCCTTGGAGAAGAAGAATGAAAATTTATTTCCTATGTTGAATTATCATGGTTTGCAACATCACTGGATGAGGATTAAGCTTTACGTCACCTGAGAGGATGAATTATTGGGATTCGTATCCGCCTTCCTCTCATTCAATTTATGGGTAGAACAGATCCTTTGGATCTGCCTTTGAGTTTGTGTGGGCATCAGATGGAGAATATGTTGTTCAGGAAAGCTACACATACATAGCACACAGAGCACAATCAACTCAAAAACACTCTTCCTCATCATGGCCATTATTACCGCGTGTAGTATTCCCATATTACTGAAACAAAAAGAAACTGAGCTTTACTGTATTTCACATCAAATTGAATGCTGTTGTGTATAAGGGAAAGAGCGCGAAGTAAGGTGGGGGAACATACAGATCAGAAAAAAATGGTAATATTGGAGACATAGTTGCGTAAATATTTATAAGTGGCCGTTTTCAAATTGATTTTTACTAAAGCCATTGGTATTTGCAACTGCCCAAAACCTGCGAAGAAGAGATCGAGTTATTACAATGGGTGATGCGGTGCTTTGTTGGATGAGATTGAAGTCAGATCTTTGACTAGTGTTGTCCATTGTTGTTGTAAGGGCCCTAAGTGCGAAGACCTTCATTGTGGATTTTTGTGGCTAATCGTTTCCAACTGTATTAAATTTTGTGGATTTTGAAGCCTCTGGCTGTGGTGTGTCCATTGGTGATAAAAGAGGTTATGAGAAGGGTGGCAGTTGAGGTTCCTTTCATTGATAAACTTTGTGTTTCTAGGATGCAGATAAATGGGCTTGGCAGAGTGTGCACGACCTAATTTTTGAATTTGATTTAAGTAGTATTATAAATTGTTTGTAAATTAAGTGTGATGAATTTCAAAATAGATAAGAAGGTCATTTTGTAACACTAAATCTAGATACATTCTGTATTTAGATGGCTTTCCTAGATAACTGGCGAGTACAACGGTTAGCAGACATGTATTTCGGTGGATGGGAGCTTGTCTATAGAATGACTAGGAGTTCAATGATTGCAATCAATTGTTTTTTGAAAATATTAAGTGGTAGTAAGGCTGAACATGGATGCTTTTCCAGATAGTATGGCAGTTGCGGATCTAGGGAAGGATCCCTCATTAGTGGTAGACATCAAAGTAGTCCCCTAATGAGGTTATGCGATAGATTTGGATGTTTTCCAGTAATTGACCTTGGGAGGTCCTTGATTCGGGAGTTGAGGAAGCGAACTCGGGAATCCAACTTTCCAACTACACCTTCCCGAGGGTTATGAGGCAATTTGATGGAGCATCTACTGATAAGCTTGATTATTTTGTTATTTATGAGTGATTTTCAATAAATTCATGTAATGTAATCATTAAGGGGGGATGTTGGAGTTAATGCTTACATTCCATATTTGAAAAGTTGGTTTGTGATGGTTGAGAAATTCTCTCAACCTCTCTCTCTAAATTAGAAATAAGTTGGATCTCAAAAAATCTATTCAATAGAGTAATATGAATGTAATCAGTGTGTGTGAGTGTGTTTACACATACACCATTTGTGTATAATATATGAGTGTGTTTAGTAACTGAGTGATTTTCAGTAATTTCTATCAATGTGAAATGAGTAGGTTTATTAATGAAAAAAAATGTAAAAAATGGTAGACAATGTATAAACATAGATGCAAGATAATTTCATTTAGAAATTTTTAATATTCTTGTGGATTGTTAAGGAAGTTTCAAGAAATACATTATGTGTTTTTGTAAATATGACTGTTTCCGTCAATCTATATAGAGGGTTTTGAAAGAGCACTCAATGAATTGTGATTTCCTCCCTTGATTTCAAATAGTTAATTCAGCTATCTAAATAGCTTCTAAGGGACATATCTAAAGCCATTGCGATTTCCTATGAGATTATGGAATTCAATGTTGGAGAAGTAAAAAAAAATCATTTTATATCTTGAGACTAATCTCAACCGTTTTTCTAAATTGGAAAATTAATCATTTTAAATTACTAATTAATTGTTTTTACTATTTTTTGTTTTATTTAATTTTATTATTTGAAAATTTAATCAATAACATATATATATATATATATATATATATATATATATAAACCACTAGTATTTAATATATTTATGTGATTATTTATTAAATAATATATTATCTGAATTTCTCACTTTAAATTTAATTGGATTTTGTAAAATATTTTTAAAATTTTATTATGAATTTTAAGATTTATTTTATACCTTAAATTCATTACAAAATAAATTTTTTTTTGATATATCACTATTTTTTAAGATATAATGTTGAAAGAGATGTAATGTTGATGTTTAATTGGAAAGACAATACTTTAAACACTTGTTTTCTTAATTAAAATCTACTCGACTATGATGAATGATAGTTATTTGTTTCTTACATAACAAATATAAATAACATATATACATATATATATATATATATATATATATATATATATATATATATATATATATATATATATATATATATATTTTAGTTTTCAAATAAAAAAGGCTTGAAATGCATAGGAGACACTCGACTATTTTTTTCTAAATTAAAATCTATCAGGCTTTGATTAATTATACTTATGTGTTTGAAGAGTATATTATATATCTTAGATGAATAGATATTTGATTTGTTTTTGCAAAAATGGTCATTTTAAATGTAATTATTCCTTTTTACATATTTGAAATCTTAATTAAAACGTTATTTTGAATTTTGTTTATAAAATTGCAAATTGAATGTAATTTTCATCATGAAATTCTAAATCCAATACGTATTTCAAAATTCATGTTTATAAATTCATGTCAATAGAATAATTAGGAGTTTCCAAGTAATTAACACTATTCGCTTATTTTTGAAAGAGAACATGCAACCAAAACTCAAAATCTCTATTTTTCTTTTACACCTTGTGAAATAAATATGAAAATCATAAGTTACATTAAAGGGATTATAACTACATAAAATCAAATAAAGCAAGGAGTCTTACATACTTTAAATATTTAATGTATTTATTCTTCATCAATCAAAAGGGATAATCTTTAATTTTGACTCAATCTCAAAATTATCTAATAGAACATTTTTTCTTTAAATTAATAAATTTCAAATGAATTTTAACATCATTATATTAGAAGCTACCCTAATTCTCTAAATACAATAATCACCATAACTGAATTTCACCAAATTGACTTTTTTATAATAGTTCATGTTTCATTTATCTAGCTTTGTTCATGTTTTAGTTAGGCTTACATTCATCACCATAATTGGTTATCCATTAATTTTTTTATTTTTTTAAAAATTGATTTAGCTTTTATGCACTCAAAGCTTTTGAGAAGTCAACCAAACCAATTATATAATTTAAAAATTGTTAAACACATAATTTGGTGGAAAATGAAATTAATTTTATTAGAATGATTACACAAATGATGTACATAGTATACATATTAATACAATAGATAAATTGTTGATTCAATTTCCTTAGTATATTGGACTCCAATACCTACTCACCATAACACAAACTAACCGAAAATTAATCCCGAGGAATAGGTTTCTAACATTCCCATCTTAATCCGAATGGATGCATGAAAGTCTAAGAATGTGAGCTAAAAATGCAAAAAATCATCTGAAAAAAATGGTTTTCAAAGATGACCACAAACTAAGGATGGGGGATTTTAAGAGAAAACCACAAATGATACGAAAATGTGGGAGAACTCAAGGTCTCAATCAATTACGGTTTAAGTATGACCATCAACTTTGGAACTATCATAGTAGTTACTCAAACAAATAATCTCAAGAACAATTCCTCATCGGAATCTTCTGCTACTGCAACTGCTCCATCACAATTCTTAGGATGCAAAAAAAATTCAATCAACTGAGAAAAAGGGTGTTGGATACCACCGAAAATGCACCCGTTTACAGTACAACTTCAAGTAGCTTCAAGGAAAATTATGTCATCTTCTTGTTGAGTATGAAAATTCTTAAAAGTATCTTCACAATGATTTGAACTTGTGACTTTTAATATACCAAATGTAATAATTTAAGTTTGTTCAACCACAAGTCCTTCTTTAAAATTTAAATTTCAACATGTATAAATGTATCCCAAATAATCTAATTCTTTGGCCCTGAACACAAAAACCAGTTCTTCTGAGAATTCAATAAACCTCAGACCGAAAAAACATATTGCCCATATATATATATATATATATATATATATATATATAACCCTTATTAATTTGATTAAAATCTTAAATCCCCTTGATGGAAGGAACAATAAAAAAATCTTGCATACTTTAAATTTTTCTAATTTTTAGTGTGAGGTCTCTACCAATTATAACACACCACATCTACTTACTAAAGCTAGACTATGTATTCAACAATATATTTGAATGGTAATATATTTCAGACTCCATTCTTCAGAGATATCATTATTCAACTTTTAATAAAAGAAATGAAATGCCATAACATAACATTAAGACAACAATTGGAATTTCAGTTTCTCATGTGTATTATTATAAAATTCTCAGCCATAGTCCAGGATAAATTACACCATTTTAACACTTGTCTCAACCTGTAGGATGATCCTCAATTCCATGAATTCTCTTCTCAACTTATTAATATGGTTTTAGAAGGAACTGCAATATTATTCTTCAAATATTGAATGTCACTATTGTTAGTAGATTTTAGTCTTGCTTACAAACTGCATAAGGATTGAAAATATTCAAGTAATTTCTCAGTAATCCGAACTCCCACAGTAATATTATGACAAAAAACACCTCTACGTGTCTTGAAATGTTTATATCAATACCCTTTTATGATCTTTGACAATTTTAAAAATCATTATTCATTATAGACACCTTAGACGGGGGATAGACTTCGTCAATGAACTTCCATCATCAAAATATTTTTGGAAAATTTTATGCCCAAATAAGTCTTCATCAATCAGATTAGCATGTCATATCTATTGAAAACCTTCAATGGTAGTCACACGTCCTCTTTTGCATCAATAGGGAAACCATTCTAGCCCATATTATTTGAATGCTTAAGATCCGGGCAGTATTCCACAAGTGGAATTCATAGAGTGAATTATTCGTTAGTATCCTTGCATAAACCATAGCTATAATTAAACAAAATAAAGAGGGAAAGCAGATGAAAAACTAAATTGTGCACAATATTTTTTTTTCACTAACTAAAATTTCGACAATTGGACATTGGATGAGGGACATGAAGAAACCATGGAATATTTTAGTAGACCCTTGACCTCATTAGGACCAACACAAACAATTTCTCCAGTGTCATCACACCCAATTAAGTACACATTTAATCAATTCACCTGAATTAAAGAATGTATCAAAAAAATGGCCAACAGATAACGAATAACTAAAGAGGTTCAATTGAAGTTTTGGCAAGTGTTGTTAGAGTAATGCATTTTAAGAATACAAATTCTATTTTGGTAATCACACACCCTTTCTGGCCAACATGTAACCTTATTTTTCCACAAGGACAACCTAAGAAAAATGTAATGTCATGGTTGGTTCTAAGACCAATTTGTTCTATGCCCAAATCGACCTGGCGTAGACTTTTCACTATATTCAATAAATGTTATATATATTGTAATACTCCAAATTTACAACTTTTATCTTTATGTAAAGAGGAAAAAGGTTATGCGGACCTATGAAACAATTATGTTGTTGATGGAAATATTTTAATTAATAACTAATTATGGAAATTATGGAAATTTTGTAAAGACGAAGTAATAGAGATATGGAATTATTATCCATGAGGATAGGATATAATTTCACACTTTTCGAAAATTTTTCAAAAAAATACTTGGAAAAAAATTGAAATTAAAATTAAAATTAGATAGAAGAAAAATATCTAAGAAATCCCCAGTAAAGAGGAAATTTACTAGGAATAGGTAAGAAAAACTATGCTGCTCGGAAAAGCGAGTTTGAAAAGAAAGCTGTGGAAAAAAACAAAAGTAAAGCCTAGACTATGTGAAACAGAAGTCCAGAATAATGGGACGCCGTTATGGAAACTTGTTGGGGAATTTGGGCTTAAAAATACCATCACTAGTGTGACAAGAGATTGTCAGCACTGTGGAAAATTGATCTCTGCTTGGGGGAGATCTGTGAGGAGAAGCTCATAGTTGGGAGGAAAATTCTTATTTACAAGTTGTTATGAAACATGTCTAAATTTATATTTAAATTTCTTGTATTTTAGTAGTAGATGGAAGTATTAGCTTTTCTAATTTAATAGACAAATATTTCTTTGCAATAAGGTATTTATTTTATGTTAAACCAAGTTGGAATCATGGTATAGGCTAGTCGCATATGCTTGGTTAATACTATATACAATGTCAATAATTTGTATTGTACAACATCAAAACTATGTATTGTATAGTGCCAATACTGTGTTAAATATAGTGTCGATATTGTGTTCTCTATAGTAAACTAAGGTATTGTATGTGGATACAATTACAGTATGTTTAATCATAAACCCACAAAGGGTTAAGATCAGAGAATAAATGTTGTCTACCTACTCATATATGTGCAAAAGTAAAATAAATAAGACAACATGTATAAATTAAGTTAAACAAAATCTATTACTCGAATGATGAGAAAAAAATTGAAAACGTAGAGACAAAGCTAAGACAAATCTAGCTTTGGAAAAATAATATTCCTTACATTTGGTGGAAGGAATAAATAATAATGAATATGTAAATTCTAGCTACTGAGGAAAAAATAAAAAGTGAATGCATGATACAGTATAGAAGAAACTGCAAGTGGAATTATAAATATAATACAGACACATTCATCAATTGCTAGAAAGACAAACTAGTAGTCTATAATTATCTAAGAAAATTCCAAAATCACATAACATCTAAAAGGATTCAAAATTTGATGATTTCATTTATAAAATATCAAAGTAGGAGGCAAAGTACATAGGCATCCATCATCGACAGAAGAAGGAAATATAATTCTTATTTCCACATATAGATATTTAAAACTGTATAGATACAACAATCCTTGTACATCCTTTTGGATTACACAGTCATATGTATATGATTGTATTAAAAATAAGAATACATATTAGATAAGTTCAATAATTTTCAAAGGCCTAAGTATGGTAGTGACACCTAAATATATGAGCTACAACAACACCTATCTAAGCTAAGTGCTAGAAGGAGAGTCATTGTGGAAGAACATACTACCGACCTAATGAAGAATATAGTGGGTAAGTATAGGCAGTGCGGGAACCTTTAGTTTCACACAAGCCAAAATAATTTATAAGCATACATGTAAAAAAGCATAAATGCGAAAATTAGAGAGATCCAAAGAGAATAATAAATCAAAATTAGTACTGTGTAAGGAACAAAGATATAACTTACCTGAGCACACAGTCATGACGTTGCATACTCCACCTGTGCATATGAATCAAATAATGTTGAGAGTGAAGGGATCCTCCATCATATAAACATGGAAATAAATAAATGAGAAAGTAAATATTTATTTCAAAACTCTTGATGATTATTGGTCCAGATGTTACACTGATGATATGATTAAAGTTTTGATGACTTTAAACTATTATCAGATTATTGGAGGACTTGACTTCTCTTTGGCAGTTTATACAACTGCTAAAATGCTTGATATTGATGAAATTAATATGTCTGAGAAGGTAGAAAGGTTTCTACGAACAATGAGAATTCCTGATCTTTTTGAAGAAATGGAAGCTGCATATATTCAACGAAATGATGAACATTTTGAAGGCACTGATACTTTTCCTCAATATGAACTATTTCAGCCTTTTGCAGATTGGGAATTTAAAAATGGCTTATGTCAAAAGAAGCCACATGTGAGAGTTTCTCAGTGCATTGAAAGATCTCTGCAGTATTTAAGAACATTCTCCACTCCATGGGATTATCAGAGTATGGAATTTAGAAATCCCATAAAGCCAAATCCTTTTGCCCAAGTTTATGGACCAGAAACATTTGATACATCAATTTTGGCCGAGAATATGGATGAAGTGAAAAAGATTACACTATGGATAAAAGAGTTCAAAAGCCTAACTTTACCAAAGAAGTTAGCTTTAATCAGATCTCTAGAAGAGCTTCAAGGTAAAGATAAAGCAATCAAACTCATAATCAACCAGAGAGCTTTAATTACCATATGTGTACAATCAGGTCATTGGACTAGTGATGTGGTTTGTCTAGTCAGCCTTTTATTATCAAACCAAGTTTGTTCTGCAATAAGTTTTGAATTAGGATGGCAACGACAACGAGATATTAATCATACTTGCAGAATGTGGATTCAGTGTGCTATAGAACACTCTGTCAATATGTTTCAAATTTTTAAGATTGAATTATTAGATGGAGTTGAATTAGTAGTGGCATCTCTTCCTACTTCTAGGAATAGTCGGAAAGATTCTTTCCTTGACATAGAAGTAGATCCAACAGCATATGTCAACAAATGGACAAAATCAGCTGATAAATATTTATTCCCTCAGAAGAATCTCTTTGTCACGACAGATACGGTAAATTTTACTACAGGACAGCAATCAAAGCATATCACAAGAGGAGAATCTTCTACAGTTGCCGCACTAAGAAGAAAAGATGAGGTATCCAAAGAAAAAGAGACTATTTTTGTTGATATTTTTCAAGATGCTCAAAATCAGGACGAGCATGAATGGGAATCGCAGTACTTGGATTGGCTCCATCAGTCACATGCTACTTTTAATCGGTCCCCCTCACCATCAGAATGGCCAAGTGACTTTGAACCTGGCGAGCAAACCGATGATGAAAGAAGTCCGAAAGGACATTGGTAGTGGGAATCTCTTTATTTGCATTATTGTACTCGAGATAATTGAGTAGACACCGTCTGGGCCAGGAATGCCTGACAAGGACCCTCAATTATTCTCTTATGTCTTATATATAGGATGGTTTGTAAATGTTTTAGATCATCGAGTGTGGAGAGCTTGTGTGAGTATCTGTGTGAGTGTGCGAGTGTGTATGGCTATGCTTTAACGAGTTCTGAGACTTTAAGGCTCAACTCTGCAGCATAATATGGTATGTAATATTTTTCTTGAATAATATTGAAGCCTGCTGGGCCGCCTGTCTGAGGACAGTTCTTTCAAAGATCACAAAAGGAGATTGTAAGACGAAGTAGAAGACCAAAGGAGTCGTGTGTTCGCATATCTCGTCAGGTGATAAAGAAGAAGTCGCCCGTTTTGGCTTAAATTCAAGTAAGTTACTGAGTCCACGACTAGCGAGGAAGAGGTAATGGAAGAGGTAGGGGAAATAACTACAAGTGTTACAGGTGTCACAAATGGGGACACAAGTTGTCTGAATGTCCTGAAAATGATCCAACTAGAGAGAGAGGAGCATGTGTTTCTCAACCTGATGAAGCAAAGGTAGCACCACTAGAAGTGGATAATGTGCCTAAGGCAGGAGAAGCCTTGGTGTTGAGAAAGGTTTTACTAAAACTAGCCAAGGAGGTGGCTAACCTCACACGGAGGAAAGCATTGTTCTGGACTGTGTGTAAGTCACATGAAAAATGTTGTAAATTGATCATAGATAGTCAAAGCACTGACAACCTGGTAGCCATAGAGATGGTGGAGAAATTTGGTTTGAAGATGTCAAAGCATCTAATTCCATATAAGGTGTCTTGGTTGTAGAAAGGACACCAACTGCTGGTTGATGAGCAGTTCGAGGTGGAGTTTCACATCGGCAAGTACAAAAATGAGGTAACTTATGATATTATTCCTATGGACGTGTGCCATATTCTGCTGGGCAGACCATGGAAATATTATAGAAAGGTCGTCCATGATGGGCGAAAGAATTATTATAGATTTTTGAAGTATTGGATAAAGCATATGTTAGTTCCCATGAAAGAAGAAGAGACCGTAGACACTAGTGGTACAAATACATTGCTGATAGGAGGGAAGGAGTTTCTGCGACGGATTGGGGAGAATGAAGTGAATTATGCAGTTTTGTGAAGGCCAAGAGTAGTATTAATGCATACAGAAATTGTTGATTTTCCTGTGGAAATATAGGACATGCTGCAAGAGTTTAATGATATTGTGGTAGATGATCTACCAGATAAATTACCACCGAAGTGGAGCATTAGTCATGACATTGATTTTATTCCAGGAGCCAATTTTATGAATAAGGCTTCTTACCACATGAGTCTAAAGGACAATGAGGAGATAAGGAAGCAAGTGCAGGTGTTGTTGGATAAAGTAATAGTTTAGGGGAGTTCGAGCCCTTGTGCTATTCTGACCTTTTTAGCTCCCAAGAAAGGAGGTGAATGGTGGATGTGCATATATTCTCGGGCGATAAAAAATATCACCATCAAGTATAGGTTTCCTTTACCTCGAATGGATAATGTGATGGATTTTCTGAGTGGAGAAACATACTTTTCAAAGATAGATTTGAAGAGTGGCTATCGCTAGATTAGGATTCGAGAAGGTGATGAATGGAAGACAACTTTCAAGACCAATGAATGTTTGTACAAGTGGCTGGTCATAGCTTTTCGATTGAGCAATGCACCCAACACATTCATCCGCTTGATGAATGAGATGTTGAAGGAATTCATTGGTAAGTTTTTGATTGTATATCTGGATGATATACTTATTTGCATCAAGACGAAGGAAGAACATTTACGGCATGTCAGGTATGTGCTAGAAAAAATGTAGCAGAATAAGTTGTTAATGAATTTTAAAAATTCTTCTTTTTGCAAAAAAGAATTGATTTATCTAGGTTTTTTAATTTCTGCAAATGAATTGAAGATGGATCCATATAATGTTGGAACCATAGTTAACTGGCCTTCTCCCAAGAGTTTGTTTGAAGTTGGAATTTTCACGGATTGGCAAGTTTTTACTGAAAGTTTATTAAGAACTTCAGCGGTATTTGTGCACCTATGTTAGATACCATTAAGAAGGTGAATCAACATTTTTATTGGACTGAGTCTTCTGAGAGGATTTTTCAGTTTTTGAAGGAGAAGATTACAGAAAAACCAATCATGAAGTTGGCAAACTTCAACAAACTTTTCCAAGTTCATTGTGATGCCAGTGGGACAACGATTGGTGCAATACTTAGCCAAGAAGATAAGCCAGTAGCATACTTCAGCGAGAAGTTAAATGAGACCAAGAAGAAGTATAAGTTTTATGATAAAGAATTTTATGTAGTTGTCCAAGAGTGGAAGCATTGGAGACATTATTTGCTCGCTAATGAGTTTGTTCTATTTTCAAATAATTCGGCATTACAATATATTATGCAGTAGCATAAACTAAATCATAAACCCACAAAGTGGGTGGAGTACTTGCAGAGTTTCACATTTTTTTTTAAACATATCAGTGATCAGGCCATCAAAGTGGCATATGCATTGAGCATGATCCTTCAGTTAAGTGCAGTGCACGTATTGGGATTTGAACATCTCAAAAACTTGTATGAAGTGGATGTTGATTTTAAGGACACTTATGAACCTTGTGAAAACCCACTATTGAGGGATAATAGTCCATGGTTGGATTATAACATAAAGGATAGGGTTGTTGTTCAAAGGAGGGCAGTTGTGTATTCCAGAATGTTCTATGCAAGACAACTTAATCTAGGAAAATTGCAGTGGAGGTTTGGCGTGACATTTTTGTATAGATAAGACCATGGATCAGCTGAGCCACTTTTACTATTGGCCAAGAATGCGAAGGGATTCACAAAGGTTTGTAATTAGATGTAAGGTGTGTCAACATGGACAGGGACACAGTTAGAATATAGGACTATATACACCCTTACCAATTCCAAATAGACCATGGGACTCGGTCAGCTTGGACTTTGTCTTGGGTCTACCAAAGACACAAAGGGGATTCGATTCCATCATGGTGGTGGTGGATCATTTCACCAAAATGGTACATTTCATTCCATGCATAAAGACAAGTGATACTGCGCATGTAGCACATTTGTTCTTTATAGAGATATTCATATTACATGGCTTGCCAAACTCCATCATCTCGGAGAGGGATGTAAAGTTCATAGACCATTTCTAGTTAACATTGTGGAAGAAGTTAGATACCAATATAAAGTTCAGTTTTGCTTACCATCGACTATTATATTGGAAAACTGAGATTGTGAATAGGAGTTTGGGAAATTTGCTGAGGATCTGGTTGGTGAAAATATTAGATAGTGGGATCATGTGCCTACACAAGTGGAGTTTGCTTACAATAACTCGCCCAACAAAAATATGGGAAGAAGTCCTTTTGAAATCCTATATTGAATTCACCCGCGAGGAGTATTTGAGTTGCGGAATTTGGGTTAGTTAGAACGCAGGAGTGTTGATGGCAAAGACTTCACAAAAGCAGTCAACGATCAACATGAACAGGTCAAGTTGAAGCTACAAGACAACATCCAAAAGTATAAACAATGAGTAGATTTAAAAATGCGGGAGGTACAATTCGAAGTAGGAGACTTGGTATTGGCACATTTGCACAAGGAGAGGTTCCCTAAAGGCGAACACAACAAATTAAAGGTGAAAATCATCGTGCCTTGTACAATTCTTCAGAATTTTTCTGCAAATGCTTACGAGTTGCAGTTACCTCCGGGTGTAGGAATTCCACCCTTCTTTAATGTGGCAGATCTGTACCCATATATTGGTGTTGATGAAAACAGAAGTTCAGAGAGACGAACACGAGACACCCAGGATGAAGAGAAAGCATGGATTGAACAAATGCCTCCACCACATCCTTTGGAGATTGAACAGATTTTGGACACACATGTGGCCAAGAAGACACGAAACAAAGAATATCTGAAGTATCTTGTCAAATGGAAGGACCAAACTCTGGAGGACTGTTCTTGGTTGGATTTTGCCTAGATTCAAAGTGCTGGGTATTGTATTGAATAACTCATGGACAGGAGCCATGAATTTAATTTACCTCGGGATCCTGATGTAGGAGCATGATAGTAGAGCCATCAATGTGACAAAGTTGGTCACATGTTGTGGTTTGGAAAGAGGTCTAGCAGTCCTAAGAATTTAAAGACTTTGTATTTTTTTGTTTTTGAAGTATTTTGTTTAAGTTTAATTTGGGAAAACTCAACCAATGTAATTTTCATAATAAAAGAATGGTTAATTTAGGATTAGTAGAGAATTTACTTGAATAAGTTGAACGAACTATTTTGGAAAATGTCATTCAGTTTCCCAACCATATGGGGATTTTGGAGAAGGATAAAATCAAACCAAAATCCACCATTGTGGGGTTCTACCATTTGTAGAGGGAAACGAGAGATAAAGAAGCGGAAGTGAATGTAAAAACCAACCGTTAGAAGGCTTGGCTCTATTTTCCATTTTCCAGATTAATCCAAGTGTTTTTTGCTTTGATCGAGCTCCCTCCTTTTAAATCAATTCTTTGAATCTTTATTGAAGTCGAATGCTTGTAATAAAGACGCATAGCAAGAAAAACAATAAGATTTCAGGCGCGAAAAGGCCTTAATATTACATTTTCCTTGCTTAAACTACGTATTGCTTTGACCATAGAACAAACCCCAATCAAACTTGGAGGTTTGACGAGGACCTTCGATGCGATGTTGATCAACGGTGATAAATGCATGTCACATCCAAACGTTATCACACACCACAAAGAATAAGAAACAACAATAAGGGTTCGCAAGTTAGAGGATTTAATTTGCGATGCAAATTGGTACAAAGGAGAAATAGTGCAGGCCGTCAGATCTGTCCGAGATCGAACAATGGAAGTTGATAGCGGTGATCACAAATCGCAATTAGCGAGGTTTAACGTTAAGAGCCATCCCAAGGGAAGTTAAAAAGTTTTCGATGCGAAGTGCGGGAAACCACGTGTCGACATAGTGCAACATCGCATCGTGCAGAATTTAAGGTTTAACAGTAATAGCCATCGGAAGGGAAGTTAAATAGTTTTCAATGCAAAGTGCAGGAAGCCACATGTCAATGCAGCACAACATCGCACCGGGGATAATTTATTGTTTAGCACTTAAATTTTCAAGGTTAATTTGTAGGGAATGCGAAGTGCGACTGTCCATTAATTGGTCAGAGATTATGGTGGGACCCTCTAGGAATAAGTCCGCAGGTTTGTATTTTGTTTGTTTTGTGCATTGGTTTGGGTATTTGTTTAAGTCTGTGTATATGATAAACGCCCCGTTGTTGGTCGTGTAAGTATGTATGTATGTGTCTTAAAGAATTCCCTTTTCCACAACGTTGTTCTGATGTATTGCAACGGGTTTGAATCAATTGGTATCCTGCCATCCGTAGAGGCAAAGGAGAGGTAAAGAAGTGAAAGTGAATGTAAAAACCAACCGTTAGAGGGCTTAGATCTATTTTCTATTTTCCATATTAATCCAAGTGTTTTTTTCTTTGATCGGGCTCCCTGTTTTTAAATTAATTATTTGAATCTCTGTTGAAATCAAATACCTGTATTTGAGATGCATAACGAGAATACAAATCTTATTTGCAGGCATGGTGGGTCTATAGACCTTGCATATTCTTTGTTGAATGTAATATTGTGTTTACTATAGAACATATATCAATCGGATTTGTTGGCGCAACGAGGGTTGTTGGTTCCAACCGACCAACGGTGGAAGATCACATCACACGCGAATAGACATCGCACATCACAGAGAATAGCTGTTAATATATTTCGCAAGTTAAGTTTAATAACTTGTGATGAAAAGTGGTGTGGAGAGGGAGATGCGCGGGCCGTTAGATCCTGTAGAAGCCAACAGTCGAGATTGAAGCGGTGATGACAAATCGCAAAGTTTAGGTGTTAGCTCTAAGTACTTTCATGGGTTAAGTTTAAAATTTTGTGATGCGAATTAGAGGACATGTGTCAGCGCAACGCAAAATCACAAGCCACAGGGAACAGAGTTTAACGTGTTAAGTTATTTTGTATTTTGTGTGAAGTGTGATCACACGTTGATTGGTCAAGAGTTGTGTGGGTCCCTCCGGAAGGAACTCCCACCGGTTCGCATTTTTGTTTGGTTTATGCATTTGTTTGGGTTATTTTTTTAGGTCTTTGTATGCTATAAATACTCCGTTGTTGATTGCACAGGTATTAGTTTGGGGCATATGAAGGTTTAAGCACCGTTGTTGATTCATAATGTATGTATGTATTAATTCTTAGAACTCACATTCCACAACGTTATTCTCACATACTGAAGCAGGTCAGATGGTTTATTATGTTCCTAATTCTCATAGTTACTTTTCAATTAATGTCTAGTGAATTAATGTGCACTAGTTGAAGATAAACAAATGATGAATTAAATGAAAAGTTAGTTAACTTGATATACACTAGTTATATTAATAACAATAACATACATACGCGGTTTTACTTAATAACAATAACGTACAGAAATTGGAATAAGAAATTGCAATAAGATACTGAAAGGTTTAAGAGATTTTTAAAATATTGATTCACCACTTCCCCTCAATATTTTTCCAAACATGTTCTTGTTTGTAGTTCACAATATTATGTAGGGCTTTTCAAGATCAACATACTCGGGTAGTCCTAAATGGAATATATACTTTCAATATCATCAAAGAACATTTCCAATGAATATTAATATGCCATTAATCAAATAATATGAAACAATAATAAATTGGTGATACACCTCTACAAAATTATGCTCTGAAATAGTAAATAAATTAGAGATACACCACTACGAAATTGTGTTGCAATAAACGGTCAGGTACATCCTGAGCCGAACCAACAGCTAGAGAAACATACAAAAATCAACATATTTCAAAAGGAATGTCTTCCAAATTTTTTGGAACGGTTTTGAAACTCTTGCATAATCTGTATAAAAAATGGAATGGAGAGCTAAACTATCCATTTTACCAACTTTCGGTTACTCTGGTAGAAAATTGTTCTATAAATCATGGATGACATCATCCATGGCCGCCTCATGGGCCTCCTGAGCCAGCAACGTGGGACTTAATCTGACCATTAGAACACATAATCCTTTTTCGTCAAGGGCCCCATCACCATCTTAGTAACCTTCCTTGATCATCGCCTAGAACTCCTTGCCATTCATACAATCCACACAAGCACACCATTATCAGATAGGGAATTAAACAAATCTGGATACTTTCCATAAGTCTTCTCATAATGAATGGGCTGAGCTTTTCTTTCATCACCAATTGGAAGAACATAAGAAGAAACAACAACAATACCAGCAGACATAACAGATGATGATGCAACGATAATTGTAGTATGGAGCTACATTGTGGGATCAATGGAAGTTTTCAGGTATGGGTCGTGACTTTGAAAATTCATTGTTGTAATACAACAAACCTCTACAACCACATCAACAACTACCTTGTCTGCCAATGTCTCCATATGCACTTGTTCTGCACCCAATTTCAAGGCTTCAGCTGTAGCGTCACCATCACCAACCCAAACACCATCTACATCTCCAGCCACATCAGTAGAAACCATAACATCATATGTAGTTGGAGCACTAACAACAGTCGCATCAAGTAGGCGTAGATCAGTTACTCCGTGAGATGTATGATCCTAGCTATGCTTAGAGTTGCATTCTTTCTGATGGAAGTAGCACTGATCAACTTAAAATGTTGTGTTAAGAGAACTGACAATCCAAGGAAGCCTTAGATTTAACAGATCGAGTGGGATGGGGTAACAAAATACCACCCTCCAATCATCTAAGAAACTCCGGCAGTGATTGCACTGAAACCAATTAGGAGCACACCATAAAGGATTTGATAAATAAAATGTTGTATTAAGAGAACTGACGGACCAAGAAATCCTTCGAGGAAACACATCTGGCGAGATGGGGCAAAAAAATACCATCGTCTAATCAGCCAGGAAACTTCAGCAGTGAGTGCAGTGAAACCAACTAGGAGCACACCATAAAGTATTTTATTAATAAAATGTTATGTTAAGAGAACCGAAAGACAAATAAATTCTTAAAGAAAACACATCCGGTGGGATGGGGTGACAAACTAATCAACGAGGAAGCTCGATCAGTGTGTGCAGTTAAGTAGGCTCCATCATCCCTAGTCAAAGCATCACCCTGCACCCTTAGAGATCCAATGTTGTCTGTCTCAACCCCAAACTTATGAAATCATGTAGGGCCAAGGAAAACAAAACTAACCTCTTTCCCTCCCCTCTTCAAAAAGGCCAAGGCATGTTGGTTAGGCATGCCAAAGAAAGAGGAGGTCGTAGAAACTGTTGATGTCCACCAGCATACCGAAATAGATGAAAAGAGAAAAGTGATTCAACTTTGGAGGAGAACGAGTAACAAATTACCAAAACTAGAGGAAGATACACAAGAAGAAAAAAACAAATCCCCTGAGCATATGATCTATTAGAAAGCTGCTAATAATTAGGTGTTGGTTGAAATTCACCTATAATACAGTAATGCACTGAAAATTGAGAAAATGGCATTCAGTCCGAGAGAAAATTTGAAGGAAAAGCAAGTGCTAGCTTCTTCCTTAATCGAGTTTAAAACCTAGCAAGTTGAAACAGTATTGCATACACATAGGGATGTGCCATAGACTTTTTCTACTACATCGAATACTCCTCCACCATCACTCGTCTAGAAGAGTCCTGTGTATGACAATTAATGCATAAATGATGTAGAAAAAGTTACATAGTTGTAGAAATGAAAAATATACTTCAAAGTTCAAACCATCTTTTGCTCTAATACTAAAATCCATACAGTTAAAATATTAACAACAAGCATTTCAATTAAAATATTTGATTCTTGGTGTTCCGACAATGCATAGAAATGTTTCCGTACCATGTAGAAGTTTACTACAATGAAATTGGGAACTTTTCGTACTACATGATAACACACATTGAGCATTTGGATAAGTACAGTCATATGGTAACAAGGACCTGCAAATTTGGTCGTGATATGTGTAACAAGGAATTGTTGGAGCTGAAAAATCAACACCAATGGTTTATTATAATAAAATCGTGTTTGTTTTTGCTGCAATAGTGTATGATGGAATTCAATTCACAGAATGGAACAATAATTATACACTGAAACAACGTGAACAAATATCATTCTCATCCCACTGGACAAATGTTAGCCAAGAGGCCAGAGGCCAAAGTGTACAAGAACGGCTGTCTTGATCATTTTCAAGAAGAGATACCTATCGTGATAAAAATAAAATATCATCATTATGTAAAAGTTATTGGTTCAAAATTACATAATCAAGTACAAATAATAATAAATTTAAATTAATTACAAGATCTTAAATACTTTCGTACTTTCAAATACACCTATAGATGGTATGAATTTTTAAATCATATAATTGGCTAGTTCACTTTTCAAGATGCCATGGACAAAGTGGATTGAATTTCGATTTTTGCAATCGAGCTACGATATTTTTCCAGTTGAATGCTCTTTTGAAAGGGTTCCATTAATGAATCCACGAATTGAATTCTCTTTTAAAACGGTCCCATTGATGAATCGAATTATGGATGATTGAAAAGAAATAACGTGATCAATTATTAGTTTAACTATTCAAGTCTTAGTTACTAAGTATTTTGTTGGTTAGTTGAGAGGTTACATGAACAATTTTTTTTCATACTTTTGGGGTTAGGCCTGGCTTGTCATTGGGAGGGTTTGTTGAGATTTTCTCATGGATGTAGTGGGTACATATGTGTACGGGCACATTAGATTGATGAACCACAAAGTAAAAAAAAAAGAAAAAAAAAAGACAAAAAAAATAAATAAATGATTTTTTATTTTTTATTTGTTTAAATAATGAAAATAATAATAATAGAAGTACTTTGTAAAAATATTTTTAGATTGTTTTTTAATTTTGAAATTAAAATATTGTTTCTCACAAAAAATAAATTATTTATTTATTTGTTTAATTATGTTTATTCTTTAGTTCTAAGGAATAATTTATTTGTTTGGGTTTTTATTGCTATAAGGAAGTCATTGGGTCAAATATCCTCAACAAGGTCAAATCTTCTCAACCCTCTTGGGGTTAGCTCTTGCTAGTTTGCTAGACAAGTAAATCTCTTCTTGAACCCCATATATATATATATATATATAATTTTCCCACTATATATATCTAATTTTCTCACCAGATGTTGCTCAATTGGTGATTGTCTGGTTAGTCATATGTAAAACAAGAGATTCAATGTTTAAATCCCCGTGAGTTAAACTAACAAAAAAAAATATGTTTATTCTTTATATAGTAATAAAAAATTCTTAAATAAAATATAAAAGTATAATGATAAATTTATATGATCAATTATTTATTAGGAGTTGCAATTCAATTAGTGATTGAAGTATTAGGTTAATTGTAAGATTCAAGGTTTAAATTTTTCTAAATATTTACCTCCAAAAAACAAATAATATTATATGTGTAAATTAATAATAATTAATTTTATATTTTAAAGCTCGAAAAAAATATAAAATTTGTGAATACTTTCACTATTTTACAAAATAATTTTTTTTGGGGCACCATGGAAAATTTTAGTGAAAATTTGGAAAATTGTATAATATTTATATATTTTGAATAATTAATATAGATTTATTTTAATTTTGAATTTAAAATTTAAAAAAGAAAAAGACATTTTTAGATGGTGCAAATATATTTTTATATTTATATTAAAATATTATATCTATGTATTTTAATTTCAAATTTACTAAATAATGAAAAAATTCATTTTTTTAAAATGTAATCATTTTTTTGTTACTTAAAAAAAGAGAGTAAATGTTAAGATTATTAAACTCTCTTTCCATTTGGTATATCTAAATTTTAAATGAATCTATGTCAATATATGTACATGACAATAATTTTTTATTAATATTTTCTTAAATGCTCCATGCCATTTTTATATTAAATATAATTTTGTATTAAATATCAAAAGAATTACAAATCTCTTCTGGGCATATTGAACTACTTTATTTATAACTCTCTATGTTACACATACATGATTAATGTTAATTTTTTCTTATACCAATATTTTTAGAACTCCACATATTAAATTCCTATAAAAAAAATGATAAATTATGGATCTTCCACACAATCTAATATGTGTGTGTAAATATTTGTGTGAATTATATTTATAGATTTTTATATGTGGTTTACAGACTTAGGAAATTCGTGACATCTATTTCCTTAGAAACAATTTTATTGGTTGATCTAACGGAAACATTATTAGGGATTGACATCTATTTCCTCATAAACAATGTTATGGGTTGATCTCATGGAAACATTATTAGGGGTTGATCCACACTAGAATTATTACTGACACATTAATGGAACCTAGCTCATATAAGGTTGAGGAGAATTGACCTATGACCTTTTAATAGAAAAATGCTTTAAGTACTGAGCTCAATAAATTGAGCTAACTATCATAACTAACAATTTATTTATTGTTAAGTTTATGATAATGATGATGATGATGGTTAACGTCCACTGAGGCCAATCTTTGGTCTATAGGACCTAAAGAAACGAATTATCTAGTTCGATTTAAGATTTTATTCCTATGCTCAAAAAGCTTGGAGAGAAGCCTCCCGAGCTCACTAGAATTTTGGCATCTTAAAAGGCTAGGAAGGTCAATATTGCAACAAAGGTTATGAAATTGAGATCTAATGTCACTATACACGGGGCACTGTAAGAGGGAGTGATTTTCATCCTCGATGTTCATATTCTCACAAAGATGGCAGATCCTTTCCATCATATATCACATGTTTATTGGACACAAAATGAATATATTTAATTTTTTTTTATCATTATTCTTTTTCAATTTGTTAATGTAAGTATTATTTTATTATTTTTAAATATAAAGTTACATGAAAACTTTCTTCATATTAAATTTTAAAAAATATCTAAGACTCGATAACAATAAGAATAATATTATTAAGATTATGATATTTTTAATTTAAATTAATTAAATACATATATATATATATATATATATATTTTATTACTGGTTAACATTGCTTTGTTTTTTAATTTAGTGATAGTTTATTTTATTCTAAAATGGATATAACTTTGACTTTGAACATGAAGTAATTACATATCTTCCTTATAATAAGACTTATAATGAGATGTGTGTTGGAGTTAATGCTTACATTCCATATTTGAGAAGTTGGTTTGTGATGGTTGACAAATTCTCTCAACCTCTCTCTCTAAATTAGGAATAAGTTGGATCTTAGAAACTCTATTTAATAGATTAATATGAATGCAATCAGTGTGTGTGAGTGTGTTTACACATACACCATTTCTGTATAATATATGAGTGTGTTTAGTAACTAGTGCTTTTCAGTAATTTATATCATGGTATCAAAGCACAGGATGAGAGGCCTGTGTGTTGTGAGTCTAAGTCCTTGGAGAAGAAGAATGAAAATTTATTTCCTATGTTGAATTCTCATGGTTTGCAACATCACTGGATGAGGATTAAGCTTTACGTCACCTGAGAGGATGAATTATTGGGATTCGTATCCGCCTTCCTCTCATTCAATTTATAGGTAGAACAGATCCTTTGGATCTGCCTTTGAGTTTGTGTGGGCATCAGATGGAGAATATCCTGTTCAGGAAAGCTGCACATACATAGCACGCAGAGAAAAATAAACTCAAAAACACTCTTCCTCATCATGGCCATTATTATCGCGTGCAGTATTCCCATAGTACTGAAACAAAAAGAAACTGAGCTTTACTGTATTTCACGTCAAATCGAACGCTGTTGTGTATAAGGGAAAGAGCGCGAAGTAAGGTGGGGGGAACATACAGATCAGAAAAAAATGGTAATATTGGAGACATAGTTGCGTAAATATTTATAAGTGGCCATTTTCAAATTGATTTTTACTAGATCCATTGGTATTTGCAACTGCCCGAAACCTGCGAAGAAGAGATCGGGTTATTACAATGGGTGATGCGGTGCTTTGTTGGATGAGATTGAAGTTAGATCTTTGACTAATGTTGTCCATTGTTGTTGTAAGGGCCCTAAGTGCGAAGACCTTCATTGCGGATTGTTGTGGTTAATCGTTTCCAACTGTATTAAATTTTGTGGATTTTGAAGCCTCCGGCTGTGGTGTGTCCATTGGTGATAAAAGAGGTTATGAGAAGGGTGGCAGTTGAGGTTCCTTTCATTGATAAACTTTGTGTTTCTAGGATGCAGATAAATGGGCTTGGCAGAGTGTGCACGGCCTAATTTTTCAATTTGATTTAAGTAGTATTATAAATTGTTTGTAAATTAAGTGTGATGAATTTCAAAATAGATAAGAAAGTCATTTTGTAACACTGAATCTAGATACATTTTGTATTTAGATGGCTTTCCTAGATAACTGGCGAGTACAACGGTTAGCAGTCATGTATTTCGGTGGATGGGAGCTTGTCTATAGAATGACTAGGAGTTCAGTGATTGCAATCAATTGTTTTTTGAAAATATTAAGTGCTAGTAAGGCTGAACATGGATGGTTTTCCAGATAGTATGGCAGTTGCAGATCTAGGGAAGGATCCCTCATTAGTGGTAGACATCAAAGTAGTCTCCTAATGAGGTTATGCGATAGATTGGGATGTTTTCCAATAATTGACTTTGGGAGGTCCTTGATTCGAGAGTTGAGGAAGCGAACTCGGGAATCCAACTTGCCAACTACACCTTCTCGAGGGTTATGAGGCAACTTGATGGAGCATCTACTGATAAGCTTGATTATTTTGTTATTTATGAGTGATTTTCAATAAATTCATATAATGTAATCATTAAGGGGGGATGTTGGAGTTAATGCTTACATTCCATATTTGAGAATTTGGTTTGTGATGGTTGAGAAATTCTCTCAACCTCTCTCTCTAAGTTAGGAATAAGTTGGATCTCAAAAAATCTATTCAATAGATTAATATGAATGTAATCAGTGTGTGTGAGTGTGTTTACACATACACTATTTGTGTATAATATATGAGTGTGTT
The DNA here is from genome assembly GCA_034641835.2 of Pinus albicaulis. Lineage (NCBI taxonomy): Eukaryota > Viridiplantae > Streptophyta > Pinopsida > Pinales > Pinaceae > Pinus > Pinus albicaulis. The sequence goes on from CM076576.1 coordinate 468,938,347, forward strand.
TAGTAACTGAGTGATTTTCAGTAATTTCTATCAATGTGAAATGAGTAGGTTTATTAATGAAAAAAAAATGTAAAAAATGGTAGACAATGTATAAACATAGATGCAAGATAATTTCATTTAGAAATTTTTAATATTCTTGTGGATTTTTAAGGAAGTTTCAAGAAATACATTATGTGTTTTTGTAAATATGACTGTTTCCATCAATTTATATAGAGGGTTTTGAAAGAGCACTCAATGAATTCTGATTTCCTCCCTTGATTTCAAATAGTTAATTGAGCTATCTAAATAGCTTCTAAGGGACATATCTAAAGCCATTGTGATTTCCTATGAGATTATGGAATTCAATGTTGGAGAAGTAAAAAAAAATCATTTTATATCTTGAGACTAATCTCAACCGTTTTTCTAAATTGGAAAATTAATCATTTTAAATTACTAATTAATTTTTTTTACTATTTTTTGTTTTATTTAATTTTATTATTTGAAAATTTAATATATATATATATATATATAAACCATTAATATTTAATATATTTATGACTATTTTATTAAATAATATATTTATCTGAGTTTTCTCACTTGAATTTAATTGGTTTGTAAAATATTGTAAAATTTTATTATGAATTTTAAGATTTATTTTATACCTTAAATTCATTCAAAATAATTTTTTTGATATATCACTATTTTTTTAAGATATAATGTTGAAAGAGATGTAATGTTTGAATTGGAAGAAGACATTTAAACCTTGTTTTCTTAATTAAAATCTACTGGACTATAATGAATGATAGTTATTTGTTTCAACACATAACAAATATAAATAACATATATATATATATAATGTTTTTTTCAAATATAAAATGCTTGAAATGCATAGGAGACACTCGACTATTTTTTTCTAAATTAAAATCTATCAGGCTTTGATTAATTATACTTATGTGTTTCAAGAGTATATTATATATCTTAGATGAATAGATATTTGATTTGTTTTTGCAAAAATGGTCATTTTAAATGTAATTATTCTTTTTTACATATTTGAAATCTTAATTAAAATGTTATTTTGAATTTTGTTTATAAAATTGCAAATTGAATGTAATTTTCATCATGAAATTCTAAATCCAATACGTATTTCAAAATTCATGTTTATAAATTCATGTCAATAGAATAATTAGGAGTTTCCAAGTAATTAACACTATTCGCTTATTTTTGAAAGAGAAAGAGAACATGCAACGAAAACTCAAAATCTCTATTTTTCTTTTACACCTTGTGAAATAAATATGAAAATCATAAGTTACATTAAAGGGATTATAACTACATAAAATCAAATAAAGCAAGGAGTCTTACCTACTTTACATATTTAATGTATTTATTCTTCATCAATCAAAAGGGATAATCTTTAATTTTGACTCAATCTCAAAATTATCTAATAGAACATTTTTTCTTTAAATTAATAAATTTCAAATTAATTTTTAACATCATTATATTAGAAGCTACCCTAATTCTCTAAATACAATAATCACCATAACTGAATTTCACCAAATTGACTTTTTTATAATAGTTCATGTTTCATTTATCTAGCTTTGTTCATGTTTTAGTTAGGCTTACATTCATCACCATAATTGGTTATCCATTAATTTTTTTATTTTTTTAAAAATTGATTTAGCGTTTATGCACTCAAAGCTTTTGAAAAGTCAACCAAACCAATTGTATGATTTAAAAATTGTTAAACACATAATTTGGTGGAAAATGAAATTAATTTTATTAGAATGATTACACAAATGATGTACATAGTATACATATTAATACAATAGATAAATTTTTGATTCAATTTCCTTAGTATATTGGACTCCAATACCTACTCACCATAACACAAACTAACTGAAAATTAATTCTGAGGAATAGGTTTCTAACATTCCCATCTTAATCCGAATGGATGCATGAAAGTCTAAGAATGTGAGCTAAAAATGCAAAAACTCATCTGAAAAAAATGGTTTTCAAAGATGACCACAAACTAAGGATGGGGGATTTTAAGAGAAAACCACAAACGATACGAAAATGTGGGAGAACTCAAGGTCTCAATCAATTACGGTTTAAGTATGACCATCAACTTTGGAACTATCATAGTAGTTACTCAAACAAATAAACTCGAGAACAATTCCTAATCGGAATCTTCTGCTAGTGCAACTGCTCCATCACAATTCTTAGGATGCAAAAAAAATGCAATCAACTGAGAAAAAGGGTGTTGGATACCACCGAAAATGCACCCGTTTACAGTACAACTTCAAGTAGCTTCAAGGAAAATTATATCATCTTCTTGTTGAGTATGGAAATTTTTAAAAGTATCTTCACAATGATTTGAACTTGTGACTTTTAATATACCATATGTAATAATTTAAGTTTGTTCAACCACAATTCCTTCTTTAAAATTTAAATTTCAACATGTATAAATGTATCCCAAATAATCTAATTCTTTGGCCCTAACACAAAAACCACTTCTTCTGAGAATTCAATAAACCTCAGACCGACAAAAAATATTGCCCATATTATATATATATATATATATATATATATATATATATATATATATATATATATATATATATATATATATATATATATATAACCCCTATTAATTTGATTAAAATCTTAAATCCCCTTGGACGGAAAAGTAAAAAATCTTGCATACTTTAAATTTTTCTAATTTTTAGTGTGAGGTCTCTACCAATTATAACACACCACATCTACTTACTAAGGCTAGACTGTGTATTCAACAATATATTTGAATCGTAATATATTTCAGATTCCATTCTTCAGAGATATCATTATTCACCTTTTAATAAAAGAAATGAAATGCCATAACATAACATTAAGACAACAATTGGAATTTCAATTTCTCATGTGTATTATTATAAAGTTCTCAGCCATAGTCCAGGATAAATTACACCATTTTAACACTTGTCTCAACCTGTAGGATGATCCTCAATTCCATGAATTCTCTTCTCAACTTATTAATATGGTTTTGGAAGGAACTGCAATATTATTCTTCAAATATTGAATGTCACTATTGTTAGTAGATTTTAGTCTTGCTTACAAACTGCATAAGGATTGAAAATATTCAAGTAATTTCCTAGTAATCCGAACTCCCACAGTAATATTATGAAAAAAACACCTCTACGGGTCTTGAAATGTTTATATCAATACCCTTTTATGATATTTGACAATTGTAACAATCATTATTCATTATAGACACCTTAGACGGGGGATAGACTTCGTCAATGAACTTCCATCATCAAAATATTTTTGGAAAATTTTATGCCCAAATAGGTCTTCATTGATCAGATTAGCATGTCATATCTATTGAAAAACTTCAATGGTAGTCACACGTCCTCTTTTGCATCAATAGGGAAACCACTCTAGCCCATATTATTTGAATGCTTAAGATCCGGGCAGTATTCCACAAGTGGAATTCATAGAGTGAATTATTGGTTAGTATCCTTGCATAAACCATAGCTATAAGTAAACAAAATAAAGAGGGAAAGCAGATGAAAAACTAAATTGTGCACAATATTTTTTTTTTCACTAACTAAAATTTCGACAATTGGCCATTGGATGAGGGACATGAAGAAACCATGGAATATTTTAGTAGACCCTTGACCTCATTAGGACCAACACAAACAATTTCTCCAGTGTCATCACATCCAATTAAGTACACATTTAATCAATCCACCTGAATTAAAGAATGTATCAAAAAAATGGCCAAGAGATAACGAATAACTAAAGAGGTTCAATTGAAGTTTTGGCAAGTGTTGTTAGAGTAATGCATTTTAACAATACAAATTTTATTTTGGTAATCACACACCCTTTCTGGCCAACATGTAACCTTATTTCTCCACAAGGACAACCTAAGAAAAATGTAATGTCATGGTTGGTTCTAAGACCAATTTGTTCTATGCCCAAATCGACCTGGCGTAGACTTTTCACTATATTCAATAAATGTTATATATATTGTAATACTCCTAATTTACAACTTTTATCTTTATGTAAAGAGGAAAAATGCTATGCAGACCTATGAAACAATTATGTTGTTGATGGAAATATTTTAATTAATAACTAATTATGGAAATTATGGAAATTTCGTAAAGAAGAAGTAATAGAGATATGGAATTATTATCCATGAGGATAGGATATAATTTCACACTTTTCGAAAAATTTTCAAAAAAATACTTGGACAAAAATTGAAATTAAAATTAAAATTAGATAGAAGAAAAATATCTAAGAAATCCCCAGTAAAGAGGAATGTTACTAGGAATAGGTAAGAAAAACTATGCTGCTCGGAAAAGCGAGTTTGAAAAGAAAACTTTGTGGAAAAAAACAAAAGTAAAGCCTACACTATGTGAAACAGAAGTCCAGAATAATGGGACGCCGTTATGGAAACTTGTTGGGGAAATTGGGCTTAAAAATACCATCACTAGTGTGACAAGAGGTTGTCAGCACTGTGGAAAATTGATCTCTGCTTGGGGGAGAGCTCTGAGGAGAAGCTCATAGTTGGGAGGAAAATTCTTATTTACAAGTTGTTATGAAACATGTCTAAATTTATATTTAAATTTCTTGTATTTTAGTAGTAGATGGAAGTATTAGCTTTTCTAATTTAATAGACAAATATTTCTTTGCAATAAGGTATTGATTTTATGTTAAACCAAGTTGGAATCATGGTATAGGCTAGTCGCATATGCTTGGTTAATACTATATACAATGTCAATAATTTGTATTGTACAACATCAAAACTATGTATTGTATAGTGCCAATACTGTGTTAAATATAGTGTCGATATTGTGTTCTCTACAGTAAACTAAGGTATTGTATGTGGATAAAATTACAGTATGTTTAATCATAAACCCACAAAGGGTTAAGATCAGAGAATAAATGTTGTCTACCTACTCATATATGTGCAAAAGTAAAATAAATAAGACAACATGTAGAAATTAAGTTAAACAAAATCTATTACTCGAATGATGAGAAAAAAATTGAAAACGTAGAGACAAAGCTAAGACAAATCTAGCTTTGGAAAATTAATATTCCTTACATTTGGTGGAAGGAATAAATAATAATGAATATGAAAATTCTAGCTACTGAGGAAAAAATAAAAAGTGAATGCATGATACAGTATAGAAGAAACTGCAAGTGGAATTATAAATATAATACAGACACATTCATCAATTGCTAGAAAGACAAATTAGTAGTCTATAATTATCTAAGAAAATTCCAAAATCACATAACATCTAAAAGGATTCAAAAATTGATGATTTAATTTATAAAATATCAAAGTAGGAGGCAAAGTACATAGGCATCCATCATCGACAGAAGAAGGAAATATAATTCTTATTTCCACATATAGATATTTAAAACTGTATAGATACAACAATCCTTGTACATCCTTTTGGATTACACAGTCATGTGTATATGATTGTATTAAAAATAAGAATACATATTAGATAAGTTCAATAATTTTCAAAGGCCTAAGTATGGTAGTGACACCTAAATATATGAGCTACAACAACACCTATCTAAGCTAAGTGCTAGAAGGAGAGTCATTGTGGAAGAACATACTACCAACCTAATGAAGAATATAGTGGGTAAGTATAGGCAGTGCGGGAACCTTCAATTTCACACAAGCCAAAATAATTTATAAGCATACATGTAAAAAAGCATAAATGCGAAAATTAGAGAGATCCAAAGAGAATAATAAATCAAAATTAGTACTGTGTAAGGAACAAAGAGATAACTTACCTGAGCACACAGTCATGACGTTGCATACTCCACCTATGCATATGAATCAAATAATGTTGAGAGTGAAGGGATCTTCCATCATATAAACATGGAAATAAATAAATAAAAAATCCAAAAGGTACATAAAGTATTGAAATAACTTGAATGTGAAAGGATGCAAGGATAGGTTGTCATCCTCATCTCCTTCAACAAAATTATCCTCCGAGAGAAATATTAACCTGGGTGGAAAGAACCCACATATTAAATTTAGATCATAAAACGAAATGTTACATAGAAAGGAAAATTACAATCAAAATAAAATATAAAGAAATGCTAAAATGAGAAATAGAACTGGGGTAAGAAGGGTTGTGCCAAACCTGAAATGAGGAATTAAACTACGTTAAGAGATTTGCGTGAAAATCTTAAGGGGTGGAACACACAGATAGTTTATGCATTTTCCCTGAGCAGTGGGAAGGGAAAGAAAATCTTGATTTCTTACGCAACTGCCATGAATAATACAAGGATGAAAATCCCCAATTGCAATACAATTCTATGAATAAATACAAAAATAAATACTCGGAAGTAAATGGATAAAAACATAGCATATACCCTCCTTAAATCCCCAATATAATAAAACCTGAGATTTAATTAAACATAGGAATTGCAATTTCCTTAGGTTCACAAGAAAATGTATGGTTCGTAACTTAGCCTTTCATGGGTGAAGGTCACATAGAACTCAGAATCGAAATAATATATCAAATGAAATACACATATTTAAATCAACCAAAGGGGCGTAAATCCTTTATATTCACAGTCAAGTGGATAAAATAGCATGTACAAAGCATTCTATTGAATATGAAAAAAAAAATTAATATGTACAACCCGATAAATTAAATGGTGAATCCAGAACGTAATGGAATAGAGGATAGTCATTATGATGTCCAACATGTTCCATTCACAAAATAATTTAAAGCACAAGAAAGAGAGGATTATCAAATAGTATGGTGAGTGTAATCACATAACAAGGAATTGAACCTAACAACGTATGGGTAGAATGGCCAAGTGGAATGAAAACATTTAAATTACAAACGCAATTATACCGTCACCCAAATTTCATTAACTATTCATATTCTGGGTTATTTATGAGGACTTATGAAAATTCGAAATAGAACAGAGGATTCTAATACCTCGACCAACATATCATATACACAGATGTAGGGCTAGAAATTGAATAGGGATTAGGACTCCTAATACAAATAGGCCATGTAATATATCAACAATGTAGTATTAAACCCATCCATTCTGGGTGTGGAAGACATACTAAATAGAGGCGTGATGTGCTATACGAAAGATACATAAACCCAATACATGAATGTTATGCTAAGGTGTAAATTCTGAAACCAGAATGCATAAGGAACACTTACCCGTATGAAGGAAAAGGGGTTGGAGGACTTCCCAAACGTAACCCAATGACTGTCACCAAAATGTTGTGAAACAAAGGAGAAGTCATTATCTAGATTACCATTCAAAGGAGAAGAGGTATTCCTTCCTGCATAAGTGAATAAATCCCTATGAGATATGTATAAAAAATAATAAGTAACTCAAAAACATAAAATAGAGAACGATTGTGGAAAAAATATTTCCTGAATAATGAACTCCAATTTTTAAACGCTATGGGTTTTCCCTGCAAAAAAGAAAAAAATAAAAATTAGGACTAAACTCGGATATTGTAAGAAAAATACGACCTATGTAACCATGCCAACAAGAAAATACAGTAAAATCCTTGCTTGTGAGGCCATGGCGAAGGAATGCTCTCCGTAGAACCAAATTTTGTCCATGGCCAGCATGCTGAACACATAGAGAGTTGACTTTGAGGAGGAATCAAGCTACCATGGCTCTAGAAGTGGAGTTTCAGGTTTGCACTATGGAGGCATGATTCCCTTAGGCACGACGACCACAAACCACATAGTGAAAGGTCGAAATGTGGAAGAGTAAGGTAGGTAAAACCCTTACGGTTTTCTTAAACATTATGAGTCGTAGATCTAATCCTTTGGTCTTAATCGTTCATCCTAGACATCAATAAGGGTGAAGGCCACATGAGGGCATATGGCCTCTTCCACATGGTTCACTCTGAGTGAGACATCTCATCAAGGGAGGGCCAGCTTGTCAAATGTGAAGTGGTGTTACATAATGGGTGTTAAAGCCTTCTTAGAACCCTATCTACATTTCATGTAGGAGTAAGGGTATGTAAAATATACCACAGTAGGACCATAGGTAAGTAAAGGTTAGAGCATAGGTTATTGTATGTAAAAGGTAGTTTAGGAATATTAACCTATGAATTGTGTATAATTAAATGTTTAGTACTCCTTTAACTAGTAAGGATACAACTTGCGAAGATATTATAAGTAAGAGTTTAGTAAGTGAGTAATGGTTAGATAACCATAAAGCATGAATTTTATTAAAATCAATAGGATGGTAAAGGAGGGATAACAATCATTAAACCAGAAAAGTACATGAAAAAACAAATAAACAAAACTTGGGGACTTGACAACTGGTATCAGAGAATTTCGAACTTTCCCGAAATTTTCCAAATAAATCCTTTGGGGAAAAAAATAAAAATAAAATAGATAGAAGAAAAATATCTAAGAAATCCCTAGTAAAGAGGAAAGTTACTGTGAAGAGGTAAGAAAGACTACGCTGAGGAAAAGCAAGTTTTAAAAGGAAACTTGTCGAAAAAATAAAAGTAAACTCTAGGCTATGGGAAACAATAGCCCAAAATAACGAGACATCGTTATGGAAACTTGTTCGGGAAAGTGGGCTTAAAAATTCCATCACTACTGTGACAAGAGGTTGTCAACACTATGGAAAATTGAACTCTTCTCGGGGTAGAGCTATGAGGAAAAGATCGTGGTTGGGAGGAAAATTCATCTTTACAAGTGGTATCAGAGCACAGGTTAAAACACTGGGCTTATGGACCCCAACAATGAAGATTTTGATGTCTGGAAATTTTAATTGTATGGAAAAAAAAATTTCTTTACAAAAATGATCAATTGCATATTATGGTTTATTAATGTTAATGGTTTATTATGCATCATATATAAGGTGTAGACAAAATTACAACTATTTTCTTGACTGAAAGAGAAGAGTTGTATGTGGAACTGGGGGAGGAGGATATCCCTCCAATTTCAACACCTAGATGCTTGAAATTACTAAAAACGTGTAGGAGGAAATGGTTCATCTAAGGACTATCAATGAATTTTTACTCCAAGATAGCAATGAATAAGTGAGGTTGATCAGAGAATTAACCTCTAGATCCAGTCATCAAGATGGAGAACAAGAAAAACTGAAAAGAAAAGAAACATAAACCAACTCAGAGAATTCTAAGTGTGGGAAGGAGTCTAGAAAATCAGACTCTAAGTCCAAAAGGATGAAGGAGTTGTAGGGGGAATTTCGCAAGATAAAGACTCCAACCTTTGACGGAGAGAAGGAATACGATGTGGAAGCCTGGCTCCTGAATACGGTAAAATACTTTCAATTATACGATTACAGAAGCAATCTGAAGGCAAGGATGGCAGTTTACCAATTGTAAGGTAAAGCCACTCTTTGGTTGGAGGAGACCAAAATTATACACTTGTTGGATGAAAAGACAGTCTCATGGAAGGAATTTTGGGAGAAGTTAAATCCCAATACCTTAATGAAGGGTATTATGAAGACAAAGCTAAGTAATTTCATGAGCTAAGACTGGGACAACTCACTATTGATGAATTTGTGTTGAAGTTCACAAATTTACTCTGCTATGTACCATACATAAGATAGTAAAAACTAAAAGTAAAGAGATTTTTAAGTTGTTTACCCATAATATACAAAGAGAGAATTGAGTTTGATAACCGAATATTATGGATGAAGCTATTAGAAAATCCCGACTATGCTATCAAAAATTTAAAGGTCAGAATGATCACTTGAAAAATTGGTAGAATAAGGAGAAAGGGAAGGCTAAAACAAGCTCAAAAAGTACCAAACCACCCTATCTGAAAAATTTAGGCAGAATCCATCAGCGGAAAAGATTTAGTAAAGGTGGAGAAAATCAACTAGCCCATTCTCACACAAGTTCCAAGCCCATGGTAGGGAACAACAAACGAGATTCAGTGCTAAAACCCAAGGAACCCTTGAGTTTTGGGGGTGTGGAGAACCTCACATGTTTTGGGATTTCCCAGACAAACCCTGTTTCATTCAAAACATTCAAGAAGTGCATGAGGCAACCAAAGTGAATGATGTTTCCAGAAGCATTCCCTGAATCAACGCCGCATTAGAAGATCAATAGGCTTAACATCAATCAACCATGATTGTAATTTAAGGTATCATTTCAAATCAACCTATATCTGTTTTAATTGATCTTGGAGCTAGTTAGACTATATTAGTCCACACATAGCGGAAAAATGGTAATTACAAACAAAAAAAATTTAGCACTCTTGCCTAGTGTAGTTTGCTATAGGAACCAAACGGAAATTAATTCATAAATTGCATAAGTACCCTATAAATCTAAATGGGTATAATAGAAATTTGAATCTAAATATTCTCCCCTTATGATCTTAAGAAATACTAGTTGATATGGATTGGCTGAAACAATAAAAAGCAACAGTAAATTTCTTAGAAAAAAAAATAAATTGTACAAATGCACTAGGACAGTCAATTATAGTGAGAGGGAAACAAAAGCCTGTGTATGTTAGACAATTTTCTGTGTTATAGTTGAAGAGGACAACAAGAAAGGGTTGTCTAGTGTATGTTGTACAACTTTAAGGTTTGGGAGAAAAGGGAGAAAATGAACTTATGGAAAACTTAACAGTGATTAGGGACTTCTAGGATTTATTTCCTGAGGAAACCCCTCAACTTACTCCTTAGAGTGATATTTTTTTCTCTATTGAGTTGGTACCAGGAGCCACCACAATTTCTCGAGACCCATAGAGAATGAGTACACTAGAGCTGTTATAATTAAAACTTTAGCTAGAGCGCTGATTTTATTCATCAAGAAAAAATATGGTACCCTCAGGATGTGTATAAATGAGAGAAAATTAAATAAGTTAACCATAAAAAATTGGTACCCCTACCACGGATAGAATACTTGTTTGATCAAGCAAGGGGAGAAACTGTATTTTCAAAAATTGATTTGAGAACTGTTTGTCACTAGCTTCGCATAAACGATGAAGACATCCAAAAAACAACTTTCATGACTATGTATGGACATTATGAGTTCGTAGTCCTCCCTTTCAGACTCACAAACACCCCTACTACCTTCATGTGTCTCACGAATAGTGTTCTACACACAAATTTGGATAAGTTTGTGCTAGTCTTCATAGATGATATCATGGTGTACTCTAAGGCCAGAGAGGAACATCAGGAACACCTTCAAATAGTGCTGCAAATACTAAGAGAATTCCAACTATATGCGAAACTCGACAAGTGTGAGTTTTACAAATTGATGATTCAGTATCTGGGAGAATTTATTTCCAAAGATGGATTGGCGATAGATCTGGAAAAAGTACAATCAATTTTAAATTGTCTTGTACCCACAGATGTACCAACAATACATTCATTCATGGGTATTTTGAGATATTATTGCAGATTTGTGGATGGATTTTCTACATTAGCTTATCCTATTACCTATTTACAAAAAAAAGGGGTGAAGTTTGAGTGGAAAGCCAAGTCTCAAGAAGGCTTTGAGAATCTGAAACAAAATCTTACTACTGCTCACATCCTAAAAATTGTTGATCCATCAAAGGACTTTATTGTGTGCACCGATGTTTTCATATAAGGACTGGGAGGAGTGTTAATTTAGGACAATGCAGTGATAGCCTTTGAGTCTAGAAAACTAAAGAAAAATGATCAATATTACATAGTTTATGACTTAGAATTATTTGATGTCATACATGCATTAAAAATGTGGCGACATTACCTGTTGCGTAAGAAATTTGTGTTGATGACTAACCAGATTATTCTGAAATATTTTTTTAGTCAGCCAGATTTGAATGCAAGGCAAGAAATATGTTTATCTTTCATTAGTGAAATTGATATGGAGATAAGACATGTTAAATGAAAGGAAAACTGAATTTTTGATGCCTTAAGTAGAGACTCTCATCAAATTTTTTCTTACATAGGTAGAAGTGTACAAATCAATATTGAAAAACAGATTCAAGAAGCTTTGTCCCAAGACCCTTGGTATTTTGAATTGCAGAAAAACTTAAAGCAATCTGAAATCTTAGGATATACCATGAATCTGAAAGGATTAATAATATATAAAGAGAGGTTTTATGTTCCTAACATACTTACCTTGAAGAATTTGATTTTGGATGAATATAATAAGAGGCCTTATTCAGGTAATCCCGGTTACCAAAAGATGGTGCAACATTGCGGAAAAAAAAAAAAAAAAATTGGCCTAGAATGAAGAAAAAAATCGTTGATTACTTGGCGAGATGTTTGGAGTTCCAACAGGTAAAAGTAGAGCATCAACATCCCTCAAGGTTGCTAAATCCCCTTTTGATTCCAAAATGGAAGTGGGAAGTGATGTCCATCGATTTCATCACAGGACTAGCATGTACTAAGTATCAACATGCCTCCATTATCATAGTGGTAGATGCATTAACCAAGGTTACACATTTAGTTCTAGTGCAATCTAGTTTCGGGGCAGCACAAGTAGCCAATGTGTTTATGAAGGAAATTTTTAAACTTCATGGACTACCAAAGATAGGGATGCAAATTTCACATTCACCTTCTAGAAGACATTGTTTGGAGGGATGGGAAGAAAACTAAATTTCAGCACAACTTATCATCCCCAGACTAATGTTGGACACTGTTTTCAATGCTCCCCGTGTGTTTCGTGACATTAACTAACTTCCTCTCGTGGATCCTAACTCTGGCGATTGTAGTGGAGACTAACGCCTGTGGGTTTTTGTCTAATGGAAATCGTGAGTTCAAGCAGGTGGTATCAGAGCGACAGATATCGAGTTTGAAACTCATTCGGCTCGCGTTGAGGGGGAGATTGTTTGACATTGTGTTCAAGGCTCCCCGTGTGTTTCATGACATGGACTAACCGCCTCTCTTCGATCGTAACTTTGGAAATTTTAGTAGAGACTAATGCCTGGGGTTTTTGTCTAACATAAATCAAGAGTTCCAACAACCGACGAGAAAACTGAAAGGAAAAACCAAATACTAAAGGATATGTTTTGCATGTTTGTAATGGACACACCCACTAGGTGGGAGGCTTTTCTACATTTGGAAGAATTTTCATACAACAAAATCTATCAAAAATCTATTAAGATGAGTCCATTTGAGGATTTATATGGCAGGAAATTCCATACTCCACTTATTTAGAGCCAACCAATGGAAAAACTGGTACTTGAACCTAAGGCATTACATAAAATTAAACAGACAGTACGGAAAATTTGACAGAACATAAAATCATCTCAAGACCGCCAGAAGAGCTATGCAGATAAGAAAAGAATACACAAAGAATTTAATATTGGGGTCATGTGTACTTGAGGATCAAACCTCGCAAGAGTAACCTTCACATCGGTAGTTGTGTTAAGTTACAACCACAATATTATGGTCCCTTTTAGGTTTTGGAAGGAGTGGGCTTAGTAGCGTATAAATTGGCTCTACCTATTCATGTTAGAGTTCATAATTTTTTTCATGTGTCATTATTGTAAAATTATGTTCATGATCATTCTCACATGTTTTTATTGGACTTTGATAGAGGTGGAAATAGAAGGGGAATTTCTTCCAGAACCATTTCATATATTGGGACAGGAAGAAACCATGCTCTTGAATAGAACAGTGGCTTGGGTGGAACTGCAGTGGAAACACTTTACACCTGAAGAAGTTACATGGGAGTGAGAAGAAAGCATGAAAGAAGCATTCCCAACGTTTTTTAAAGAATAACAAGAGTTATCTACAAACGCTGAGGGTGGTGTTTTTGTTATAGGTGGGGACACTGTAATACCCATGATTTATAGCTTTTGTATTTATGTAAATAGGACAAAGGCTATGTGGAGCTATGGAAAAATTATGTTGCTGATGAAAATATTTTAATTAATAATTAATTATGGAAATTATGGAAATTTTGTAAAGACAGAGTAATGGAGATCTGGAAATTCTTATCAATGAGGATAGGATAGAATTTCATACTTTCCCAAAATTCTCCAAAAAAAATCCTTTGGAGAAAAATTAAAATTAAAATTAGATAGAATAAAAATAGCTAATAAATCCCCAGTAAAGAGGAAAGTTACTGGGAAGAGGTAATAAAAACTACGTTGAGGAAAAGCGATTTTTAAAAGCAAACTTTTGTGGAAAAAACAAAAGTAAAGTCTAGGCTATGGTAAACATCAACCCAAAATAACAGAACGCCATTATGGAAACTTGCTAGGGAAAGTGGGCTTAAAAATGCCATCACTAGTGTGAAAATAAAGTGTCAACACTGGGGAAAATTGATCTCTACTTGGGGGAGAGCTCTGAGGAGAAGCTCGTGGTTGGGAGGAAAATTCGTCTTTACAAGTTGTTTTTTTTTTCTAAATTGTGCTAATTCTATTTATGTAAACATTATAGTACAAAACTGCCTCAGTTTAGCTGTGATAGCCTAAAACTAGGCTTGAAGGTCAAGCATAAACCCGCAAATGAGCTGCCCATGTAGGGAAACCAGCTTTGAAAAGATAGTCTCACCGCCCTTGTATAGGGAAACCGGTGGAATATTTATGACAATTGTTAAGAGAAAACAACAAAAAGATAACACTATCGATAACAAAAACCAGTAAGCTTCTGTGGATAACAAAAGACCATTAACTCTATGATAGTAAACTAGTTCAGAGACCATACTGTGCCATGTCATAGCAGAGTCAATTGGAGTTGACAGGAGAGGGTTGTTCCTCCTCAATTGGGCATCCGAAGTCATCCCCAGGGTCTTCAGCATCAGCATCCACGTATTGAGCTTCTGCGCCTTGAACAACATCTGCGTTCACATGCATAGAGAAGAGGCCCAGGGAGGGTGTTGCTCTAATGGGAGGTTCGCTCGAATCAGCACGAGCCGTTGCAGCAGAGGTGGTCCGAGGGTCGACGAAGGCAGGAAAGGGATCAAGAGAAGCAGGAGTGGAATCATGCTAGGGAGGAGTGCGAAGAGTGGCATCCTCGCGCAGGGTAATAGTGATATAAGCCGTAATGGAGGGGCGATTAAAAGCACTATCAAAATGCAGCTCCGCTCTCTGCGTGGTCTGTCGAATGAAGTGGCTACCAGAGGTCTGAGGGACAGAAGAGGCAAAGAAACGTGAAGCTTCATGAGGAGGGGAGGTGGGATGATGGCCATGGGCAGAACCAGAGGGACAACTAGAGAATTGCCTACTGGAGGAGGGGCGATCACATACAGAGCCTCCGCGAGTGCCTCCTCGACGGCAAGTCATGCACTGTCTGAGTCTAGGCATGACGGTTTCGACCTCATGAACCTCGTGAACCTGGAGAAGCGTCAGAGCAACGAATGAGCCCGAAGGAAGCTGAGGGACGATGAACGCTGGGCAGAAGGCGCTGTGAGAGAAATGCGCCCCTCGAATAGTCTCAATGCAACTGTAGAGCGAGCAGCGCCGGCCTGTATGAGTGCGAGCACTGGGCTCAGCACATTGCACAGGGTAAGCACCGCCCACAGGAGCCAAACAACCGCGCGGGGAGTCGGAGAGCTCTGCGAAAATTGAATTGGCGTTCATAATGCAATTACCAGGCAGACCAGGCAGGTTGAAGCGTCGTCGCGGGAGTGAATTAACTGTGCAGTCAGGTGGATTGAATGTGAACTTAATGGTGCCGTGGAGGGCCATGTGGCCACCACATGCCATGCGCCTTGGGAAATGGTCGGGGCCGGTTGTCCCATCGGGCCTAACAACCATCCGCATCCGGAAAAAAAGTAGTGGGCTTGGCCCGGTTTAGACTAACTACTCGCACGATGAGCTACTACCTTGCTCGGGATTGAACACAAGACCGGTCCGTCATTACGAGGCCGACTTTACCACTACGCTGCCTCCATGACCTTGTCTTTACAAGTTGTTATGCAGCATGTATAAATTTTATTTTTAACTTTATTTTTTCTTAGTAGTGGATAGAAGCATCAACTTGTCTAAGTTAATATACAAATGCGCTTTGTACTAAGGGATTGATGTTATGTTAAACCCAAGTTGGAATCATGGTATAGGTTAGTCGCATATGCTTGGTTAATATTATATACAATGTCAATAATGTGTATTGTATAGCATCAATATTGTGTATTGTACAATGTCAATACTGTGTTAAATAGAGTTTCGATACTATGTTCGGTACAGTAAACTAAGGTGTTGTAGGTGGATACAATTACATCATGATTAATTGTAAACCCACAAAGGGTTATGATCAGAGAGTAAACATTGTCTACCTACTCATATATGTGTAGAAGTAAAATAAATAAGATAACCGCTACAAATTAAGTTAAAAAAAAATTATTGCTAGAATGATGAGCGGAAAACTGAAAACGTCAAGACTAAGATAAGATAGATCTAGCTTTGGAAAATTAATATTCCTTAAATTTGTTGGAAGGAATAAATAATATTGAATCTGCAAATTCTAGCTACTTGTGAAGAATAAAAAGTAGTGAATGCATGATACATTATTGAAGAAAATTCAAGTGGAATTATAAAAAAAATCCAGATGCATTCATCAATTTCGAGAAAGACAAATCAATAATCTATAATTATCTACGAGAATTCTTAAAGAACAAAACATCTGAAAGGATTCAAGAACTGATGATTTAATTTATAAAATATGAAAAAATGAGGAAAACTAAATAGGCATCCATCATCGACAGAAGGAGGAAATATAATTCATATTTCCACATATAGATATTTAAAACTTTCTAGATACACCAACACTTGTACATCCTTGAGGATTACATATTCATATGTATATGATTATATTAGAAAAATAATACGTAAGTTCATTAATGGTCAAAGGCCAAGTATGGCACTAAAACCTGAGCATAGGATCTACAACAACACCTGGCTAAGCTAAGTGCCAGAAGGAGAGCCATGGAAGAATAGCACACTATCAACCTGATGAAGAATAAAATTGGTATTTATAGGCAGTGCGAGAACATTCATTTTCATGGAGAAGAACATAATTTAGAAGCATACCTATAAAAGAGTAGAAATGTGAAAATTAGAGAGAGGAAAATAGAATAATAAATCAAAATTTCTACTATGTAAGGGACAAAAATATACCTTACCATAACACGTTGTTGTGATGTTGATTTCTCCACCTATGCATACCCATCAAAGAATGATGTGAGTGAAGGGAACCTCCAACATATAAAAATGGAAATAAATAAATTAGAAATCCAAAAAGTACATAAACTATCGAAATAACCTGAAGGTGAAATGATACAAAGATAGGTTGTCACCCTCATCTCCTTCAATGAAAGTATTCTCTAAGCAAAATATTTACCTGGGCGGAAACAACCCACATATTAAATTCAGATCATAAAATGAAATTCTACGCAGAAGGGAAAAATACAAAAAAAAAAAAATATACAACAATGCCAAAACAAGAAATAGAACTGGGGTAAGAAGGGCACTACCAAACCTAAAATGAGGAATTAAATTGTGTTACAATATTTGAGTGAAAACCTTAAGGGGCAAAACATGTAGATAGGTTACACAATTTTCCTGGGCATTGGGAATGGAAAGAAAACCCAGATATCTTATGCAACTATAATGAATAATACAAGGAAGAAAAACCCCAATTGCAATACAATTTGATGAATACATACAAAATGAAATACTCAAAAGTAAATGGAGAAAAAAATAGCATATACCCTATTGAAATCCCTGAGATAATTAAACTGAGGATTTAATTAAACAGAGGAATTGCAATTCCCTTAGGTTCACAAGAAAATGTGCAGTGCGTAACTTAGCCTTCCGTGGGTGAAGGGCACATATAACTCAAAATAAAAATAATATATCAAATGAAATAACAAGGTTTAAATCAACCAAAGGGTCGTAATTCCTTTATATTCACAGTCAAGTGGGTAAAATATCTTGTACAAAGCATGTTACTGAATATGATGAAAAAATTGAATATGTACAACCCAGTAAATTAAATGGTTAATCCAGAACTTAATGGAACAAAGGATATTCATTACATTGACCAAAATGCGCCATTCATAAAAGAATTTAAACCAGAATAATGATAGGATTATCTAATGGTCTGGTCAACGTACTCACATAACAAGGAATCAAACCTAACAACGTATCAACAGAATGGCCAAGTGAAACAAAAATATTTAAATGCCAAACGCAACTATAACTAAACCCAAATTTCATTAAATATTCATATTCTGGGTTAGGTATTAGGAATTACACAAATTTGAAATAGAATAGAGGATTCTAATACCTCAGCCAACATCCTAGATACACAGATGTTGGGCCAGAAATCGAATAGGGAGTAAGAATCATAATCCAAATATGCCATGTAATATATCAAAAATGTAGTATAAAGCCCAACCATTCTGGAGTTGGAAGACATAATAAACACATGTTTGTAGTGCTATGTTAAATATACATAACCCAAGAACCTCATTTGTGTTAAGAGGTAAACGCTCAAACCAGAATGCATAAGTAACACTTACTCGTATTGATGAAAAAGGGGATGGAGGAGTTCCCAAACTTGGCCCAATGTTTGTCACCAAAACACTATGAAACAAGGGAGAATTCCATACCCAAATTACCATGAAGAGGAGCACAGGGATTACTTCCTATGTAAGCGAAGAAATCATTGTGAGGTATGTATCAAAAATAATAATGAAACTCAAAAACATTAAAAAAAAGGAGAACGAATATGGAACATAGGTTACCTTAATGATGAATGCCAAGTCTGAAACACTTTGGGTTTTCCCTAAAAAAAACAAAATTAGGAGTAAACCTGCAGATTGTAATAATAATACGACCTATGTAACCATGCCAACAAGAAAGCGTAGTAAAATCCTTACCTCTGAGGCCATGGCGAAGGAATTCTCTATGCAGAACCATATTTTGTCCATAGCCAGCATGCTAAACACACATAGTTTCGACTTTGAGGAGGAATAAAGCTACCATGTCTCTGGAACTATAGTTGTAAATTCAAGCTATGGAGTCATGTCTCCCTCAGGAATGGTGGCCTCAAACCACACAGTGAAAGTTCAAAATGAGGAAGACTAAGCCAAGTAAAACCCTAAGCGTTTTCTTAACCATTCTGAGTCGTAGATCTAATCCGTTTGATCTTGGGAATCAATAAAGGTGAATACAACATCAGGGCATGTGACCTCTTCCACATGGTTCATTATGAGTGAGACATGTCATCGAGGCATGGTCAACATGTTAAATGCAAAGTGGTGTTATCTAATGGTTGTTAAAGCCTTTGTAGAACCCTATCTATGTTTCATGTAGGAGTAAGGGTATATAATATATACCATAGTAGGACTATAGGTAAGTAAAGGTATGTAAAGGTTAGAGTATAGGTTATTGTATATAAAATGTAGGTTACCAATTCTAACCTATGAATTATGTATAACTAAATTATTAGGACTCCTTCAACTAGTAAGGATCCAACTTGTTAGGATATTATAACTAAGAGTTTATTAAGTGAGTAATGGCTAGAGAACCATAGCACATGAATTTTATTAAAATTATTAAGATGGTAAAGGAGGGATAAAAATCATTAAACCAAAAAAGTACATGAAAAAAAAAATTGATCATAACATCTATGGCTCCAGTTTTATGACAGCCATGTATGCATAAGTTGGTATCGAAATTACTACTACGTGTAATGATCAATACTTCCGATAGCATTCGTTACATTCTCTATATATTTAATCATAAGGAGAATACTTATTTCTTACTTAGAAACTAGAGAGGAATATGGTTGCAAACACGTCATTTCATAGAGCCTTATTATCTCTCACAAGGCTGAGTTGTAGCATTCAATCACACGTTGGTGTTGCAAATGTAAAAGCTCTCCCTTGATTTGAATGCATTTTTTTTACCTCTAAATTTGTAACATCACAAATCTCATTGTTTCTTATAATGAAAACAACTTGGGCTTCAAGTTCAACATCAAATAACATAGATGAAGCAGGTTTGGATATAGGAGAAATCTGGAAGGGCACAAAACTAGTGGCTTGCATATTCAATAGAGTAGAGTAACCTCCACTTTGATACAACTATTAAACACACAATTTGATGGAAAATTGTAAAATTATTAGAGAACAAATACATATCTATCTAAAGAATAATTTCAAAAACATGTAAGAATTGAAGAATAAAAATTGGAATTGAGAATGAATTATATTATGAAAAATTAGTTTTAGAATCAATATATAAAGGAACTAAGTTATTCTTAGTTGGACATGCAATAACTATGGATAATTATAGGTCACTGAAGCTAAGTGTGCTTTAGGTTTTGTTAATGTGCACATGCACCACATGCAAGCACTAGAGTTAACTAACTGAAGCCAAGTGGAAACCACATGTAAACACTCGATTTAAATAGCTAAATCCAAGTGCACATCGCATGCAATAAATAGAGTTGAACTAAATATAATTAAGGCTAACTAGGTGCATGTATACCAACACCCTGCTTAAGCATAACTTAGGTGAGTGTGATGAAAAATAAATGAGTCTTAGAAACAAGCCCATTTTAGTTACCCATATATAATGCATAAAAAGAGAAAAGAAGGAAAACTCAGTGGGAAGAAAACCCCCCATCAAAATATAAAGAAAAAGGTAGAGAAAAGACAATTTTTAGGTAGTTGTATCCTTCACCATCAGACGATCTCATAGAAATTGAAACTTCCTCTCAATGATATTTTTGGTGAATATATCAGTAGTATGCTTGGAACTGGGAAAGTATTAAATATTGATTATCCCATCATGAATTAGTTCTCTAATGAAGTGCATGTGGATCTCGATGTGTTTGGTCTGCTGCCACTGCATTGGATCTCTGTAAAAATTTAGCATACTTTGATTATCACACTAGATGAAACTTGGATGATAGAAAATGATACCAAACTTAGATAGGAAATGTTGTCTCCAAATGGTATGAATAGTTGCATTTACTGCTCCTCTATACTCATATTTTGTTGATAATAAAGTAATGACACATAGCTTCTTGCTTCAACAACAAATTGGGTTGGATCCCAAACTAAGTACATAACTGGAGGTG
The DNA here is from genome assembly GCA_034641835.2 of Pinus albicaulis. Lineage (NCBI taxonomy): Eukaryota > Viridiplantae > Streptophyta > Pinopsida > Pinales > Pinaceae > Pinus > Pinus albicaulis. The sequence goes on from CM076576.1 coordinate 468,959,356, forward strand.
GAATTGTGGTCAATGTTGTTTCCATCCCAATTTGAATATTTGAATCTAGGAAGATCCAAAGAAGAATTTCATGCATAAATAATCTGATAGGTGATTGTCTCGTGGACATATTGAAGGATGTGCTTTATATATTTCTAGTGTAACTCATGTGGCTCTTGCACGTATCTGGAAACTTCTCCTATGGCATATGAGAGATTAGGATGGGAGCGAGTGAGATAAATAACACTTCCCACAAGATGAAGCTATAATGTGAAATCAACCAATGGTTTATCTTTGCTATTCTTAAGCTTTATCCCTGAAGAGAAAGGCGTGGTTATTGGATTGCAGACATTCATGTGAAATCATGCCAAAAGATCTATAGCATACTTTCATTGAGAATGGTAATCCCATAACCACTATAATTGATCTGTAGTCTAAGGAAGAAATTTATCAAGCCCATGTATATCATAGAAAACCACTTATGCAATGTAGTTTTAATCTTAGCAATGTAAGAAGTTGAACTACCTATTATCAAAATATCATCTACGTAGAGTAATATGATCAACAAGCAGTCAATTTTCTTCAAAAAATTAACCTTGGAATCATATTTTTAACATGCAAAAGTTTGAGATAACAAATAGGAATCCATCTTTGCATACCACTCTCTAGGTTCATGCTTGAGGCCATAGAAAGAGTTCTTTAGTTCGCATACCAGAGATGAATTTTACATCTATCCTTGTGGTTGTTCCATGGAGATTTCCTCCTTGAGATCACCATGAAGAAATACATTCTTAATATCCATACAATGAGCTTCCCATTCTCTTGTTGTTGCAATGGAGGGAGCTAGCCAAATGGAATCCATTTTTTCCACTGGAGAAAAAATCTCATCATAGTCAACACCATGTCCCTGTTGGAAAATGGTTCTTTTACAAATTGTGCCTTATATCGAATAACTTGGCAATCTGTTGCTTTCTTGTTGTGGTAAACCCACTTGCACCTCACAAATTTATGATTGGAAGGTAGAGGAACTAGATCCCAAGTTTGGTTCTCAATGAGAGAGTTGTATTCCTCATCCATTATTTCTTCCCTTTCAGGATGCCCAACAGCTAATGCATAAGTTTGTAGATCAGATGCATGCTATAAGTGTGCATGGGAATGCATAGATCAATAGCTAAGAGTGCTTGTGGATCTTTCACAAACTGAGGTATAGAGGTAGGATCATCTAGGATATCACTCATGTTGCGCTATTTTTGTGTTGAAGGTTGTTAATAATCTTCTAAACTACATGAGGAAGTATGATATTGATGTTCAACAATTGGTGGTATAACAGGTGTCATAGGAAAATCCTCATCTAGATAATAATTCTGATCTGAAGTATCATCTTCATACTCATCAATCAGTGGTGAGGACAACTTGGTAATGGGTTCATCTAGTGGTGCATGCAAAATATATTCATCAAAATTTACACTCCTTTCAATAAAGAGAATTTCAATATTGATATCACACAATTTGTACCCTTTGAATTGACCAAAATATCTGAAAAACATGGATGCTGTACTTTGAGGCTCCAAATCCTTTCTCTTCTTTGTAATAATGCAAGCCCATGCTCAAGATCCAAAAATGAAGAGATGAATGACTTCAGGTTGCATGCAATTCCAAGAATCAAAAGGTGGTTTTATAATAACACACTTATGAGGAGATGTATTATGGATGTATGAGGCACAATTGATAACTTCATCCCCTACTTTTGACGAAAGATATCTTGCATGCAACATGCAATTGGCCATATCTTTCAATGATCTATTCTTCCTTTAAACCACCCCATTTTGTTGTGGAGTGTGAGGAACTATATGTTACAACTCTATGCCTACTTCATTACAGATATTATAGATATATTTTTTGACATATTACTTCCCATTATCTATGCGGAGTATCTTGATGCATTTTCCAGACTGATTTTCCGCATGCACATTGAAAATATTTAGATGTTGAAAAACTTGAAACCTGAGTTTCAAGAAGTAAATCCAAGTGAATCTCATTTTATCATCTATAAATGGAAAGACATATATTTATTTTATCATTGAAAGTACTCGAAATGGACCCATGAGATCACTATGTACAAGCTCCAAAGGTCAAGAGGCTCTCCATGCATTCCCCTTCTCAAATTTTTCCTATGGATGCTTTCCAAGAGCACAACCATTACAAACACCATTCGAAAATTTAATGGTTGGAAATCCTTTAACCATCCCTTGTTTTATTATTTGTTACAAATATATAAAATTCAAGTGCCCAAATCTCTCATTCCAAATCCTAATTTCTTCATTTTCATGTGTAAGTAGAAAAATAGAATCTGATTGAGGAAAAAAATCAGAAAATGTATACAAACGAGATTGATCATTTACCTTGGAAAATGCAATTTTCCAAATTTTTTTCACATCATAAATGCTCATGAAATACAAGGTAAATTCCACTTTCCTTCCGGTGCTTATGTATCATTTGATACACTAAAATAAGATTCATAGAACGCCTTGGAATATGCAATACATTCTCAAAACTTCCATCTTTAAATTGCACTCTTCTTTTTCCAGATGCTTCAATTGTATAATTGTCCCTCATGAGAATAAGAGACCCCGAGTATGAATGTAGAGAAGAAAATGATTCCTTTGAAGAAGCCATATGATGTGAAGCTCCTGAATCAATGATCCATTCTTGTGGTGTAGAATGAAAATAAATCAAAGCATGACAATTACCACTTGTTTTTTTATGGTTTTTCCTCCATCTTCTTCTTGGCACTTTCTATAACGTGATGACCAAGATGATTTTGTTGAAGAGTCTTTGTCATCATATCAATAGTATTTTTCATGCAAGAGGATTTATGATGATAACCTCTAGTACAATAAGGACACTTGGAGTTTCCTTTCTTTCCTTTCTTAACCTTGTAGCTAGAAGAATCATCTCGAGGTTTTAGATTTCCTCCCATTCTTGGATCAAGATCTCTTAACATTTCATTTGCCTTTGGATTGTTGATTTGGTTTCAAGTTGGACTTTCCATTCTCATGCATGGAAAGTGCATGTGCATTTGGAGAGTTTAATGAACCCATTTTGATGATATTATCCTTCTCATGAATGAGAGACTCAATAAATACATCAAGTGTGGGCATTATTTATTTATCTCCAGTTGCATGCCTAAATGTATGAAATGTAGAAATGAAAAACAACATATTTAGGGCCTAATTTAGACAAAATAGAAAGGATCATTTGACCATCCTGTTTGGATTTATCAATCCTACAATCATGAAATTTTATAATCAATGATTTTAATTTCATAAATAAATATTGAATTCTCTCAAATTTGTTTGGATATAAATAATCTAGCTCATTTTCGAGAATATGAGCCTGCATCTCAACCTTCTTTCTAAATAAATTCTCCAAGGTTGTCCAAACCTCATTCTAAGTGTTGCATGTTTCCACATGGAAATATAGTTTTGGAGATATTGAAAACAATAGAATACCAAAATCCTCGTCCATCCTGTTGAAGTATTTGGATTTTTCAATGGTGGAATTGGATTCAACTTCTATATTAATAACTATCTCATACTAGTCTTTACGTCTGAGGTGAAGAAAAATCTCTCGCTGATCCAGGAGGATCTTGTCTAGTATAGATCGACAAAGCTTCAGTTTGTCCGATGTCTGGTTTAGTCTTCAGTATCGTCAGTTTTTCCAGTGTTATCCAAAGAAAAAGTCCTCAAGTTGATCATGGTTTGAATTAGGAACATGGTGCTTGTCAATACATGAGTGTGGTATTTTTCATTATGTAAATGGATAAAATGATGTAGAATGTGAAAAAACTAAGTCGCAAACCTAAGACCTAACACTTAAAACTATGTGACAACCTAGAACAAACATACCCATGGTGATAAACCCTAATGCAATGAAATATGTGCAAAATAACCACTTGCAGACTATATATTAAAACAAATATGCAATACACAGACCTAAACCGTCGAAATAAATGACATCGGAATTGTGTTGGCATGTGAACAAATGTTAGCATTAACCACGACTAAAATGTTAAGCATTAACTACAAAGTTAAATGTCAGGAGTTGTATGTGAACACTACAGTAGTCACTGCAACATTTTAGCTGCCAACTCAAGCCATTGACCACCACCGACGGAGGATTCCATGTGAACGGATAAAGCCGTGAGCGTGACGTTCAGAGTAGAACACAAAGATAGCCTCCAGCAAGTCATTCCGCCTATTCACATGCTAACCGTTTGCAGCCTCCCCGCGGTTGGGCTAACCGTTGGGGTTAAAATCCTATCCAAAGTTATTTGTGGCTTTTTTGAATTAAATTGCGCTAAGGTCCTAATTAATACCTTATCCAAAGTACTAGGTGTCACCATGAGATAAAATCAAACCCTATACACCATGATATTCTCAACCAAATTCCTGATTTTTCTTTGAGTAGTTCGAGAAAAAATTTATAAAGCCATGACATTTTTCCTTGAAAATACATGAGTGATTTGGAGTTCAGAATCTGAGAGTTAGAGGTTGTTTTGTTTTTAGCATTACTTGATCGTCCGGAGGCGGAATTGAGCTCAGAGATAGGTGTTAGAAATTTAAGAGAGAGAGCTTTCTATTTTCATTGACCAAAAATTCCTATGAGCATAGTCATTCTCATGTTTTTGATGTGTAAATACTTTCTTTGGACCAATCCTAATAAAGTAGACGCCCAACTTGAAAGTGGAGTCGGAGTCATAGTCCACCAGGGACGAAATGTGTAATCATTGTTTGTTGTATCTTTTCTCTATTCTCTGCTATAATTTCATGTTTAATATGCTGCTAGTTTAATTCTTTAATGCTTTAAATTTCCTTCATTCTTCTATATTAAGCTGTTCAGTTAACAATAAATTAACTAATGGAAACTAATCAAAACTACCTCAACACTTAATAACGATCACATTCAGATCATATATTTTGGTACCAGAGAAGGTTGTGCTTTGTAGTCATTTTTCTATTGAATTTTAACGAGGTTGGGATTGCAATGTGGAGAAGGAATGCTTGAGGAGTTTGATATATAAATTGGAAAGCGAAAATTCTTTCATCAGTCGACGATGAAAAGAACTGAAACTGGTGAAACTCGTGATGTGAAGCAAATGGATGAGAATAAATTTCAACAAATTATTTGAATATGCAGTAGATGTTGGGAGAAATCTGTGAAGATAGGAAGGCGACATATCAAGCCTCTTCGTCAAAGCCATCGAAGAAGGACATGGAAAAAGGAAAATTAGATAAGCCTCCTTCTCCTCCATCATCTCCATCATCATCTTCTTCTTCTTATTCTTCTAGTTAAAAATATGAAACATATAAGAAACCTCAAAAATCTATTTTGAAACTTGATGTAAAGTTTGAATTACATGTTTATGATGGTGAAATGAACCCAGAGAAACTAGATAATTGGATTAAGTAGTTAGAAGTGTATTGTAGGATTCAAAACAGTTCTGATGATAAGACATAGATCCAGTTAACTACTCTTAGGATGGGGGAAACTGCTTTAGTCTGGTGGGAGAGTAAAACATAGATAGATTTCAAGTGTAAAGGTAGAGTCATATCCTCATGGTCTAAGTCTTAGAAAGCTCTAAATAAAAAATTATATTCGTTGGGATACACATAGCAAGATATTATTGATTGGCAATGCCTGTGACAAGGTAAGGGATAGAATGTTTAAGCGTTCGATTTGGAGTTCAGGAAGAAAGTGTTAGTGCTTGGTATTCCTTTGGACAAATGAGAAACTTTGTTAAAGTATATTGGCAGTTTACATTCATATTTACAACATACATTATTGATTTTCAATTATAATTACTTTGATGATGTGTTCAAGCCATACATATCGAATCAGGTGGTAGACCATTCAAGTTTTCACCAAATATATCCAAACAATTGGTTTCCAAAGATGGAAAGAAGAAGGACAGTTCGAAGGGAAAGAAGACAACTACAACTCAGAAAGAAGTTGAAAGACCTACCTGTACTCACTGCAAAAGGGTCGGACATGACGAAGGCAGATGTTGGAAACTTCACCCTGAACTCAAGCCAGAGAAGTTCTAGAAGAATAAAGGTGAAAATAATGCTACCACAATAGTCCAACAAGATTAAGGCTTCGATTCAGGTGATGAAGGGAAAATAACTACAATGGTTACGACAGGTAAAAATTATGTTGCTAGTTCAAGTTTGAGTACTTCTGCTTCTTCAAACATTAAACATTTGGATGAAGATAAAAGAGTTGATTTATTTCATATAAGGGTAACTTCTAAGCACACGAAAGTAGATACATTGTTTGAAATTGGGTCACAGGAAAATTTAATATCTGAATCATTAGTTAAGAAATTGGGTTTGGAGACACGGAATCATCCAAGACCATACCCATTAGGTTGGCAAAAGGAACAGACTCAAGTTAATGTCACAAAGAAGTGTCATTTTTTCCATCATAGCTAATTAAATTGATGAAATGGATTTAGATGTGATATAGTTAGACATATGCGGAATAGTGCTAGGGAGTGCTTATCTCCATGATCGTGATACAGTGTTTCATAGGAAAGAGCATAAATATCATCTTAAGAAAGATGAGATTGAATACATCATTTGGGCACATAAAATCAAAACACACTTGGATTTAGTTAATGCTAATAAGATGAAGCGCTTAATAAGTTCAAGCAAGATATATATACTCATGTATGTAAAACAACATCATAAGGATCTTAATGATGCTTTTTCAGGTTCTGAATCTCATCTTAAATATAGTTTGTTTAAAGTAGTAGATTCATTTCAAAGTCTATTTAAAGAACCAAAACATCTACTTCATAAACGAGAAATACAACATGAGATACAGTTGATGTCTAATGCCCCTCTTCCTAATATCAGAATGTATCACAAGTCAACCTTAGAGTATGAAGAAATAAAGAAAAAAATCCAAGGGATGGTTGGGAAATACTTCATTCAACCCAATTCATATCCATGTGGTTCACCCATAATTTTGGTTCCTAAGAAAAACGAGACATGGGGAATGTGTGTCAACTTTAAAGTTTTTGATTCATTTAAGCATAAAATTTTCAACAACCATTTGAAGTTAAAAAACATGCTAATGGTTATGCAATGGGTAAAGTAACAATGATTCATAGAAATCATCATCTGATTTAATACCTTCAGTCATGGACTAAGTTGCAACAATCTCGCCACGACAGATGGATGGGATTTCTTCAGCAATTTCACTTAGTAATTAAGTACAAGAAAGGTGTAACAAACAGAGTAGCTTATATGATGTCTAGACCATCTTCGAATACTTCATTAGTACTGCAAAATAGTTCATTGAAACATGAAAGTTATGTAGAAAAGTATAGTACTGATGCTGATTTCAAAGATATTTATGAATCAAGAATCATGGTACTCAGATAGAAGAAGTAAATTATCATATTCATGACAGGTTTCTATATCATCTGGGTAAATTGTGCATACCACAGACAAAAAGGGTGCAAGCTATTCATGTAGCTCATTCTTCTCGAATTGCAGGACATTTTGGCATAAGCAAGACTATGGTGCAAATTCAAAGGTATTGTTACTAGCCTTGTATGTATGAAACATTTGCGAAGTAAATTAAAGGATGTGTGATGTGTTAGACAAGAAAATCAAGCAACTGAAAGATTTTTCTGCATATGCCACTTTGATTTCCTTTACGACCATGGGACAACATTTCCATGGATTTTGTTGAAGGACAAATAGAAATGGTGAACAGGACCATGATACATATTCTTCGAGGTTACTACAGTAAACATCCTATGTTGTGGTATGGTTCTTTATCTTATGTGCAACATGATTACAATCAAGCCTTGCATTCTTCTCTAACTGTGCCATGACAAGCATCGAGTCAGGAAAAGTCCAAATTGCGCCACGAAAAGCATCGAGTCGATCATCATTTTTAGGGCGGCGATCAAGTATGGTTGTATATCAGTAAAGATGGTTTGAAAGGAGAAGGTAAGAAACTGAAATCTATCAGGTATGGTCCTTTCAAGATTGTTGAGAAGGTTGGAAATAATTCATTCCGATTAGATTTACCTCCTTACATGCATATTTCTTCAGTTGTGAATGTAGAAAATTGGAAGTTGTATGAACCTCCGATGATCATTGATCCTGAGGAAGATACACTGATTCCTACTATTGATGATTTAGCACCTGAGTATATGAATGAGTTGCAGGAAGATACTATCTTGGGCAGGAGAGTTCGTACTTCCAAACAAGGAGATGTGGAATATATTCGAGTGGGACTCAAGTGCATCAATCAGAGCAAGGAAAGATAGATAGAGATCATAAAAGTGAGGGAGTTGTACCCTCACATGATGTCTGTTTAGAATAAAAATTTTGTTGTCCAAAAGCTTTCAAGTGGAGAGGCTTGTTCCAGGTGGATCTTGTCAAGTACAGATCAACAGAGCTTTAGTTTTTCCAATGTCTAGTTCAGTCTTCAGTATCATCAATTTCGGCAGTGTTATCCGAAGAAAAGTCCTCAAGTTGATCATGGTTCGAATTAGGAGCATGGTGTTTGTAATTGTCATGTGTTTTCAAGACATGAGTGTGGTCTTTGTCATTATGTAAATGGAGAAAATGATGTAAAAGGTGACAAACCTGAGTCCAAAATGTAAATGCCTAACACCTAAACCTATGTGACAACCTAGCACAAACATACCCATGGTGATAAACAATAATGCAATAAAATATATGAAAAAAAACTAGTTGCGGACTATATATTAAACAAATATGCAATACACAGACCTAAACCATCAGAATAAACCACATCAGAATTGTGTTATCATGTGAACAAATGTTAGCACTGACCGTGGCAGAAATGTTAAGCATTAATCACAAAGTTAAATGTCGGGAGTTGTATGTGAACACTTTAGCAGTCACCACAACAGTTTAGCCACCAGCTCAAGCCGTTGACCGCCACTGTTGAAGGATTCCATGTGAACGGATAAATCCGTCACCATGAATACCAGAGTAGACCGCAGAGATAGCCGCTATCAGTTCATTCCGCCTATTCACAAGCCGATTGTTTGCAACCTCCACACAGTTAGGCTATCTGTTGGGGTTAAAAGCCTATCAAAAGTTGGTTTTGGGTTTTTTGAATTAAAATTGCACTAAGGTCCCAATTAATACCTTATCCAAAGTACTTGGTGTCACGATGAGATCAGATCAAACCCTATACACCATGATATGCTCAACCAAATCCCTGATTTGGCTTTGAGTAGTTCAAGACAAACTTTATAAAGCCATTATATTTTTCTTTGAAAAGACATGAGTGATTTGGAGTTCAAATTGTGAGGGTTAGAGGGAGTTTTGTTTTCAGCATTGCTTGACTGTCCGGAGGCGGAATTGAGAGAAGAAATAGGCATTGGAAAGCTAGGAGAGAGATATTTCTATTTTAAGTGACAAAAAGTACCTACAAGTACTTTCAGCCTAGTTTTTTTGTTGTGTAAAGAATTCCTCGAATCAATAGTAATAAAGCGAATGCCCAATTTGAAAACGAACACAGAGACATAGTCCACCAGGAACAAACTTCGTAATCAATTTTTTTTTGTCTCTTTTCTCCATTCTCTACTATAATTTCATGTTTAATATGTTGTTGGTTCAATTCGTTAACGCTTTAGATTTCCTTCAGTCTTCCACATTAAGCAATTCGATTAGCAATCAGTTCACTAATGGAAACTAATCAAAACTACCTCAGCACTTAATAACGATCACATTCCGATCACTCCCTTCCATTGGAAGTAGTTATACGTAGTAAGAATGCTTGAAGATGGGAATTCCATTCTCTCACCTTGTAGTTGTAGCGACAATTGCAACACTTCTCCCATATTTTGATCTACAAATCAAATGACCGAACAATTTCCAATTCTTTGATCTTCAAACTTGCAAAACATTTTTCATCCAACTTCTCGAAGCCCGTGTAACTTTGATACCATGTAAAAATATTAGAGCATAAATGCGAATCTAGCTGAAGAATAATTGCACAAAATTGCAAGAATTGAAAAAAAAAATGGAATTGAGAATGAATTTTATCACACAATATTAGTTTGAGAATCAATACATAAGGCAACTAAGTTAAGCTTAGTTTTACATGCAATTAATATGTATAATTAAAGTTAACTAAAGCTAAGTGTGTTTTATGTTCTCTTAATGTACACATGCACCACATGCATGCATTAGAGTTAACTAACTAAAGCCAAGTGCACACCACATGTAACAAATCAATTTAACTAGCTAAATCCAAGTGCACATCAAATGCCACATAACTAGATTTGAAATGACGAAACTTAAGGCTAACTAGGTGCATGTACACCAACACAAATGAGACCAACTTTATTATAATGATTACACAAATGATGTACACACTGTACATATTAATAGAGTAAGTAAACCTTTGATTCAATTTCCTAAGTTTATTGGAATCCAATAACTATTCACCATAACACACAGTGACCCAAACTTAATTGTGAGCATTAAGTGTCTAACAAAAATTGGTTACAATTGCTTGTCATAGTGGTAGTAACTCCCATGTTTCTTGTTACAATTGTGACAACTCAGTGATAACAATGACAACTCACTTGTAGCTTGTTACTAAAACAGAGTAATGTATTTTTGTTGAAATATGAGTTTTACTTGTTGCAAATTTTATTGTTGCTATGTGGCTTTTAATATTTGTTTATAAGTTGGGAGTTGCTTATTTTATTGCGTCGTCTTACTTTCACGATGGACTTCTCCCATTGTTTACTCTCTCTTAGTTTGGTAACTCAAACTCAATTCAAGGTATCAAAATGGAATGAATTACTCAAAAGCAAATCCTAAGAAAATATGGCTATATGTTTTAAGGGATTCCGATATTTGAATAGGAATCCCTTTAATTCTTTTATAAATTCTTTTAGAAAACTATATCCTTACATCAACTCTTAAAATTATGTCAAACTTTTTACAGAAATTTAATTGATAATGGAGAGACACAATTGTCCGAGAGCGTCAAGTACTTAGAAGTAGTGGTGTACATTAAACTGACTTCTTTAGCATTGCAAATATTATCACTCCACTTTAAAAGTTGCAAAAAGAAATTTCTTATTATTATAGCTCATCTTACAGCTCATAAAAATTTCAAATTATATTCTTAGTTTGTTCAAATTTGAAGCCAAAAAAATATTTGCTTGCCCAGGAAACTATGCAAATAAACCAAATACAATACAATAGATACAAAGAAATTTACATGATGGAAAGAGAAGTGAAAAATATAGAAATTTGCAGGATGGGAATACAAGTGAAAAATATGGAAGAGCATTGAAGCATACACTCTCTCCATTCTCGAACTGGGGGCAGATTCCTTCAAATTTGTTGTTTCTGCTGCCCCTATCATTATCATGGTAGCTATAAACATATCATTGTCATAATAGCTATACACAAAGTTGCATTCATAACAGCTACAAACAAAGTTGCATATGTGACGTTGCCTATCTGATACCATAATGTTCAAATACTAAACACAAACCTCGTCAAACAAATGTGAATTATCAGAGAAACAAAAACAACTCAAATATCTTCCGCCTATATTTCAAAATTTCATTCTCATGCTTAATTTGAAAGCAGGGAGTGTGTACCCTCATTTACAACTGGACCACGATGAAAATAGACACACCAACGGGAGGTCAGAAGCATGCAATGTGTACTCACACTCTTATTTTTTTCGAAAGTACATAATCTTGTCTAGGATTAGATCACAAGAACTGCAAAATGGGAAAACGGAGTAAGCCCATTAGGTTCTCCTAAGAACGATGGGAAGACTGTCGACTGACTGTTAGACTACGCTGAATTTTATTGCATTGGGTATTACTGCGGCTTTCACATCGAGGACGTGGCCTTCGAACACCCTCAAAACAAAGCATGAGATGAAGGAGATCGAATTCCGCACAATACAGTTGACTACACTTGTGTATCATGATGCCCTATCTCTTTGTCCTTTGTCATTTGGCTCCGATTTCTTTAGGTTCCTGGGGTTTGGATTTTTATTCTTTCTAGGGTTTATAAAGCTGGAAGTGTTTGAATTTTCAGGTTACAGAGGTTTGGTGGGAGTTTTTGGGGGGCACCAATATACCGATTGGTTGAAAGTTGTTAAAGAATATCTTAAAGTAAACGTAAATTGCATTTTTTCCTTAGTAACTAATCATGCATCAGCCAAAAGAAACGAAAATTGTGTATCAGTCAAAAGAAAGGAAAATTGTGTATTTCAAAAATGTTATTTGGGGAATGGTTCCAACTGTTTTTCTTAGTCATGGATGAATGCTTCTTTGTGCTAGAACTTGTAATTTATCGCGTTGGGATTCTAATATCCAGCTGCGAGAGAGTGAAATGCTAGCCCAGTTGTTTTTCACATAGCAGGGTTTGTTGAAATCAGTCGGACATATTATTATTTTAATATTAACTTCTTATTAAGTTTAGATGCTCATACTATCGCACATCCTTCGGTTTGTCATGCATCCGACTTTTAAATAAAGGTGGTAAATAAAATTATTCTCATGTTATATTATTCAAAGTACTTTGTTTTATATTCATTAAATTTTCTAAGTAACCCTACAATTTTAATTTCATGTTGATATGTATTTATTATTTATTTATAGATTTGATTTTAATAATGATTTTCTATTATTACTGTTCATTTTCTGAAATTTTATAGACGATTATATGTTGTTTTTAAATACATGAAGGGAAATTGAAATTGTGTTAGATTGTCTTACTTTTCTATTTTAGCTTTTTTTTATTTTTCAAATGGTGCTAAATAATAATATTTTCTTCAAAAATTCATACTCTAGAAAATTTATAGGGATTTTTTTATTTTATTTTGTTGATGGTATCTAGGTTAAAAACATTGTGTGTAGTTTTTGCAATCTAATTTAAAAGAGATATTGAGTGAGTTTCACAATATTTATAGAGGTAGTGAGTGAACCTTAATGTCTTGTAGTTTACAACAATCAACCACTCCAATAAACACATTAGTTCTCATTTTCTTAACTACTAGTATATATATATATATATATATATATATATATATATATATATATATATATATATATATATATATATATATATATATATATATATATTAAAAGCTTACAAAAATCACATCTCTTTAAATGCATACCTATTTTATATTTTAAAAAGAATGAATCCTTAACTCTTAATAAAGATCACATCTCTTTATATGCATGCCTAATTTATATTTTAAAAAGAATGAATGCTTAACTCTTAATAGATATAAATCTAAACTAATATACATTAACAATTTAAAAAACATTTACAACAATCATACCTTCCATAACAAATAATACTACTATTAAAAAAAAATAAAAAAAAATAAAAGAAAATTTATAACAAAAATTAACAACTATTATACTTTAAGTAACTAATAGTTCTAATGTAAAAAGATAAACAAACTATTGAAATAGAAAAGCTAACAGTGTATCGATCATAAAGCGTGAATAAAATGCTTAAAATAATACGTATGAGCTTGAAATCTCTAGGAAACGAACACTTGAGTCTTACTAGAATGCTTTTGGAAAATGTGAAATAAAAATTTTAATTAAATATCCCTAAGAGGACAATAGCCCGTTAGATTATCAAACGAAAAAAATCGAACCCCTCCCAACTGCAAATTCCATATCTATGTCAATGGAAGTTAATAATCAAGGTATTAAATCTTCGGATGTCCAGCATCCGAAGAATATATGCCTCTCGAAGAAATATTATTAAAAGAGTAAACCCAAAAATATACAATAGATAATCAAACCAAAAATCAAAAGCCTCTAGATTACAAATTCCACCAATGGGAGTTTATAATCAAGAGAATAAACTAGCATCGTACACAAAGCATCGGCCAACTCAGTTATAGATCGATATGTAAAAAAATGGTTGCAGAATCTAATTCTAATAATGTGTTAGGTGTCATAACCGTCCATCTAAGTGTCTAATTTCAATTTTAGTTAGTCGAGTTTAGCTGAGTTTCATTAGATTCATTTATTGTTGATGTTCCCAATGTAATCTTATTTAACTCATTCATAATATCGAGAAGAGAAATCCTTTGTGCTACTTCTTTTTTAGTTTTCAATTATTGTCATGGTGTGATAGCTATTTTGCAAAACATTCCTTAGAGAGCAGGAACGTGAGAGAAGTTGGAGCACGAGAGAGAAGGTCATGCGAGAGAAACAAAGATTGAAGATCGAAGCTACGTTGTATAAGAATCCGCACTCACGTACTGAAATACTATTGAGGTGCAAAGATCCAGAAGAAAAAAGAACCACGAGAGGAATACATAAATGAGTGAACTTTTTTTTTTTTTAAATTTAAAAAAAAAAAAAGTTGATTAGCGCAGGTTTGAGCGAGATACCTAAGCTGATCAACATTGTTTTGTGCCAGATACCGACACTAATCCAGTAAAACATTACACCGATTTACTCCGACCTCGGTCAATGCGGAAGCAATGTTACATAGCCCTGCGAGTGTAAGCTCATTAAAAAGTTTGATAAAGCTTCATGCAAAGAAGGAGAGAGAGAGTCGCTTCTTGAGAAGAAGGTCGAGATTTAAAAAAAAACCAACAATGTGTTATTAACACACTCCAGAAGTTCGCAGATCTATCACTGGTGTGATCTCGTTGCAAAAGAGCAATCTCTTGACGCAATCCCTCCTGGTGTAGTCTCTCAGAGTAGAGCTAACAAGTATTTGGGGGCATTGCTTCAATCAGTTCTAGGTATTGTGATATTTTTGGTGAAAGGTTTGTAAAAATGTCACCTCTGTAAAGAATTTTTTTGAAGGAAGGTATTTGTTGAAAAATTACAGACTCGTCTATTTGTGAAATCCAAGCAACATTTTTATTTTTTATTACATTTAGTTGCAATTTCTACAATTTGTGTTACGTGTTGAGTCAAACTTAACCAACACTCAACAATGCGAAAAGCCAAGAGGCTAAAGGGACAAAAGGAAATGTTTGAGATATTTTTAGATCTAGAAGTGAGGAGGAAAAATGACCCATTTGTATTAAAATGCATAAAATAATTAGTGGATGACAACATTCATCTCGTGATATCAGTTACCAAGACAACCAAGGAGGCCTGGGATACCATTGAGAGGTGTTTTGGTATAAGGGAGAGCATTGAAGTTGAATCCCATTGTCCTCAGCCACAAGTGGATGATGTCTGTGAAGAAATTGCAGAAGTATCAGAGAGAGAGCATGAAGATGCTCCTAAACCCCACTGTGCACAACCAGAAGTGGATGAAAATTTGATGAATCCAACAACGTTGCTTGCAAATGAAGATTTGGTGAATCGAGTAACACAGGTTGCTCATGACGACTTGGTGATATCAAAAACAGAGCTTGCTTATGATGATTTGATGAATCGAACAACAAATCTTGCTCATGAAGATTTCGTGAATCGAGCAACACAATTTGCTAATGACGATTTGGTGATTCCAGCTAGAGAGTTTGTTGATGATGATTTGGCGATTCCAACAATAGAGCTTGCTGATGATGATATGGTGAATACATCAACACAACTTTCTCATGAAAATTTGATGTTTCCAGCAATAGAATTTTCTTATGACGATATGGTGAATCCAACAAGAGAGCTTGTTGATGAGAGTAAAATTAGTATAGTAAATCTAGTGATTAATATTGTTGACATAAACTTTGATAAATAATTGCTTGCTAATGATGAATGATTGAATATGATGCAACATAAACATGATATCGACATGATTCTATTTGGTGAGATAATCCCACTTGAGTGAGTGGAAGACAACCTGTTTACAGCAGCACATTTTAGTTATGAAGAGACATAGATGGAAATAAAGATAAAGTTATGCAAAAAGAAAATAGAAACAAATATAGAGGCAGAAGCAAAGAAGGTATCACAACAAGATAATGTTTCCATTACAGATATGAAGGAACAAAACCAATGTGGTTTTGGAGTTTTTTTTACACTTACCATTGATTTCCAATGTGCACGTAAATAGATCGATTATGAAGAAGAGTTCAAGTTCCTTGAAACATGGTTTGCAACACCCTGTCTAGATGAGGTCTACACATAAGTTGTAGATATGAATGTTGAAGATGACACGGATGTTGAACACATGAATGAAATTTTCACATATTGGAGTTTTGAAGAGATAAAATATTATTCTCATCCTATGTTACAACAGATTGATGATGAAAGACAAAATACATAAGACTCTTAAAACTAATACTTTGGGATTTTTGTTAGTTATAACTAAATTATGTTATTCCTATGTGGACAGAAGTTATATAACTATCTCCCAATGGTCTGTCTTTTGTATGTATAAATATTAGTGATTAATGAATAATAGATATCGATGGTTTTTTTGGTGAAGATCTGGGTTGTTAGTGGTATCAGAGCCTGGCTTGAAGGCATCGACCTGCTGGAAGTTTGAAACTTTTTTCTTTTTTAAAGACCGGTTGATCGTGGATGATTGAAACGACCGTCTTGTCATAGATCCTTATTGAAGGATTCATGATGTTGTGAACTGATGTTGTGCTTGCAACATTTTGTATGGATTCATCTGCGTGTAAGACGTGATATCAATTTGTGTGTAAGAGGGGCCTCCAGCATATGTGTGCATTTGATTTCCTAACCCATCATTGGTGGCTAGTATATAAGGATCAATAAGTTAAAAACTCTGGTTTTTTTGTTAAGAAATCTTTGGTTGAGATTTTAGTTGAAGCAGAAACGTTGAATGCTTCAATTGTTGTAATTAAAAGAGAGTTTTTATTTAAGAAAAATCAATGTCTTTTTAGTGATAAAACAAAAATATCACTGAATTTGCAAGTTAAAACTGCGTTTTTTAAGACAAATGAGTGTGAGGAGGTTATTGAAAACAATTTTTTTTAGAATAATTATGTGGTAGCGATTTAGAATAGATTTTTTTGTAAGATTATTCGGAAAAATGAACTCCTTGGTGTCCTTAATTGGGGTTGCCCTATCTCGAAAGGAAAATTACTAGGAGTTTTTTAAGAAAGCTAAAAATACTCTTATTTTTAATTATTTATGGGATGTATTTTGTGAAGGAGAAGGAGATAATCCACGAGAGTAGCCTGATGAGAGGAAACAACACGCAATATGGTAAAGTAAGGATAAGAAGGCCTTTGCCTTAATATCCACTTCAGTCTCAGAAGAGATAAGAAAATACATTACTCAATGTAAAACATCTTATGATTCCATAAAAAAACAAAAAGTTCTTTATGATTCACATTCTTAATTGGAGATAATTCAATTATTCTTGAAGTCATTTAATATGGAAATGAACAATAATGATCCTCTAAAAATTCCCTCTGAAATTAATGTCATCAATCATGAAATTGAATGTACGGAGTTAAAGTTAATTTCCTATTTACTTCCTTTATAAAATCTCTTTACATTATTTATTCACACTACTTGGAATCTCTCCAAGCTAGTGGGGAATTAAAAGATATAGATTTTGACAAATTAGCAGGGAAAATTGCAGAAAGAGAGAAGGCATTTGGCAAGAAAGAAGCATCACATAGTTCTAATACCGAAACCCAATGTCTTTCTCAAATAGACCAAAAACCTCAGGAGGAATATTTCGAAAATATAAAGGGTAATAGAGGTCGAGGTAGGACGATTTATAGAGGTAGGGGGGCAACAATATTCAGGGAGATAGACAACATAATGAAAATCAGAGAAATTTTTCTGATAAACCAGTAGTAAAATGTTTTAGATGTGGAAAACCTGGACATACTACTGAAAATTGTAGAATTCCCTGGGAAAAAATTAATGGAAAAGGAGTGCAATTTCTTGAAAAGAAAGATCATATAATTCCAGACAGAGGACAGTCTTCTAAGAATGCAAATTATGTTGTCGCTCATTGTAATTTCCATATGGAAGATGTTTTTAATACTTATTTTTCTTCATGGGATGACATTTGGGTTCTAGACACATGTGTCACGTGTCATATGACCTTTTGAAGTGATTTGTTTGGTCAATTCAGTGATAATATTGACAGAGTATTGTATTTTAATGATAATTCCCAAAGTAAACCATCAGGGATTGGTTTAAGTCAGTTAAAAATTCCTGGACTTCCAAATTATATTTTGAATGATGTTCTCTACATTCTGCAGTTCCAAAGAAATTTTTTTATCTCTTATACAAATAAGACAGAAGGGACATTCGATTCACATATTTGATGGTAAAATAGAAATTAGGAGAGAAATTGACAATCAAACTGTAATGACTGGTGTAGAAGAAGATAAATTACTGAAGTTGCATGGTATGTCGTCGATTGCATTGAACACAACTAATTTGGTTCAACAAATTGATACTCTATCCTCTTCTTTATTATGGCATGTGCACTTCGGTCATGTTAATTATGAAAGTATTCGAATTATGAAACAACAGGGGATTAAGGGACTTCCAACAGTTCCCAGAAAATTAACCCCATGTAATGTTTATATGCTGGGAAAGCATCACAAATAGTCTTTTCAGAATTCTAAGTTTAGAGCTACAAGAAAAATAAGCCTTATACACTCTAACTTATGTGGTCCAATGACTATATCAAATGTGAATGGAAATAAATACATACTCACTTTTATTGATGATTATTCGAGGATGTGCTGGTTTTATCTGCTTAAAGAAAAATCACAAGTTTTTGATATGTTTAAGAAATTTCATATCTTTATAACAAATAAAGCACAACTTACTATTGGTACTATAAGGACTGATAATGGAGGAGAATATACTTCACATGATTTTGAAACATATTTCCAAGAGAATGGCATCAAACACTAGACCACAATACCATATAATCCGCAGCAAAATGGTGTTGTTGAACGAATGAACAGAACATTTCTTAATATGGTAACGTCAATGATATTTTTTAAGAATGTAAAATTAAGTTTTCAGAAGAAGCCATGCTCTATGCGGAATACATTAGAAATTGGTTACCTTCCTCTATCATTAATAACAAAGCTCCATATGAAATGTGGTATAGTCATCTTCTTGGTTTTAAAAATTTCTGAATTTTCGGTTGTCAATGTTATGCTTTGATTCCTAAACATCAGAGGAATAAGCTGAGTGAACGAAGTAGAATTTGTATATTTTTAGGGTATTCCATGACTTCTAAGGCATACCGATTGTATGATGAAGAGAACAAAATGTTTATTTTGTCAAGAGATGTATTTTTTCTTGAAACTGATAAATATTCCATCACTGTTGATAGACAACTTAATCAAATAGAAAAATTTTTGCCTCAAAAGTTTTATTATGGATTAGATAATATAATTCCCCATCCTGAAGGGGGGTTTCCTATATTAGATCAGTCTGTAGAGTTTCCTTCTCTTAATGATGAGGAATTTGTTGATGATGATAATTATGTTGCTGCTGATGAGGAATTATTTGATGCAAGTGTTTCTTAGAAACATTGACATAAATAGCAAGAACTGAGCCAGATGAAGAATGTGAGCAAATTTTGCAACTTCCTGAACAACTTCCTACACAACCTTTGGGAAGGTCAACTCGTATTTGAACATTTCCAAAGAAGTATAATGAGGTTAAGGTTGGAAGTTCCTCAGGTAACTATTCTCATTGTGAATTTAATTTTTCTGTAGATTGTGAACCTTCTTGATTTGAAGAGGTTGTTAGTTATGATTAGTGGAAAGATGCAATGCAAAAAGAATATGATGCTCTCATAAAAAATGGCACATGGAGGCTAGTGGATCCTCTTGCTAGCATCGAACCTATTTGTTGCAAATGGATTTATAAAACTAAGTTTAAAGCTGATGGTTCGCTAAAAAAACATAAAGAAGGACTTGTAGAAAAGGGATATGCACAGAAAGAGGGTATTGAATATACACACGCTTTTTCTCCTACAACTAAATGGGGCACTATTAGATCCCTTTTTTCTATTGTAGCTGAGAAAGAATGGAAAATTCATCATATGGACGTCAAAATTTCCTTTCTAAATGGAGATTTGAAAGAAGATGTTTACATGTTTCAACCAGAATGTTTTTTCGCTAAAGGTTTGAAAATTAATGAAGCCTTTATACAGCTTGAAACAAGTGCCACGAGCATTGTATGAGAAGCTAACTCACCGTCTTCTTAAATTAAACTATAAACATTTTGACCTAGATGTTGCAACTCTTTTTGTTAAGAAGGTTGGAAGATTAGGTGTATATCTATTTGTATATGTTAACGATTCGACGATCACATGAAACAATGATGAATATATATTATCTATAAAAAAGGAATTGAAAAAGGTTTTTGATATGAAATATTTAGTCTTACTTCATTATTATCTTGGTATTGAATTTGATAAAAACCACAACATATTTTTATCTCTCAGAAGAAATATGTTGATAATTTATTGAGAAGATATAGTATGATGTAATGTAATCCTGTTGCTACTCCAATGGCATAGAATTTGAAACTCACTTCCAAAGAAGGAAATCCATTTTAAGATCCAACAAAGTATAGGCAGCTTGTTGGAAGTTTTATTTATTTGTCTATTACTCGTCCCGATATAGCCTTTATTCTCGGAATACTTTACAGGTTTATGCATCATCCTTGTCAGGGGCATTGGGTAGTAAAAAAAAGAGTTATGAAATATTTGAAAGGAACTCAAACTTGCGACATCAAATATTCCAAAGTTTTAGACTTCCATCTTTCTGGTTATTCAGATTCAAATTTTGGTGGAGATTAAGAAAATGGAGTTTGAACTCATGGATATTTGATGAATCTTGGATTAGTAGCCATCAGTTGGAGATCGTGCAATGATCCAGGTGGATATTTGTTGCCACCCGCCTATTTCACTTGGGTCCCCACCATTAACTCTTTCAGTTTTGCAGTTTCAACACAACTTACTATTTTTAGCAGTTTTTCGGGTCATGAACATCTGGAGCCGTTTTGAGGCCTTAAATGACGTTTTTTGAAAATATTTTATCCCACGAATAAGATTTTGTTCCATAATATATATTCTTGGTCAACAGCTGTAGTCCCCGGATAGATCTTTCTAATGATATATCATGTGTGTCAAACGGAGATAATATGCCAAAGTTACGACCTCGGAAAATTGATGTACCAATTTACCCCGACGTGGCCCATGTTCTAGCGTTTCATCTCCTAGGGTTAAGTTTTTGGAAGTTTAGGGTTTTCCATTATTTCTCAATAATATATAGGCCTTTGAGTCTCATTGCAACACATATTTCAGAGGCCTGTAGCCACCACATCTCTTCTCAAAGATAAGATACCAATGCCCTAGCTACTTTATTTCCATTCTGTCTATAATAAAATTTCAGTTATTTGATATTAATGAAATGAAATGTTATTTCTGCTACATCTTTGTATTTATGGTGATATGTGTATTAGATTGCGTTCCTGCATACATCCGGATCAGGCAAGCAATATGTTCCTGTTGATTCTACCATCGAAGCCTAATATGTTGCAGCAGCTCAAGCCACTAAGTAAATCATTTGGCTTCAAAAAATAATCAAAGGTTTGTAGGAGAAAAAAAAAGCCTCAACTCCTGTATTTGTCAAAAACTCTCTTGCAATTCAATTGGACAAGAATCCTAAGCTCCATGATCGAGCTAAACATATCAACACCAAGTATCATTTGATTCGACATCATGTAGATGCCAAAATAATTCATGTCACACATTGTCCTACTTCACAACAAATTGTGGATATATTTACCAAAGCATTAGGATGTGAAAAATTTGAAAATTTCAGATCTTTACTTGTCATGTCAGATATCCCTTCGGATTAAGGAGAGATGTTAAAACTAATCCTTTGAAATTTGTTAGTTATAACTAATTTCTATTATTCCTGTGTGGAGAGAAGTTATATAACTATCTCCTAGTGATATCTCTTTTATATGTATAAATATTGGTGACTAATGAATAATAGATATCGATGGTTTTTGTTTTGTGAAGTTCTCAGCTGTCAAAGACAATACATGGTAGCAACCCACATACAAGTCATTTCTTGAAGAAGTCCAGACATGCTTAAACAATTTGGAACAATAGAAAACATGCACGAGCAAATGAATAAACTGAGCTTTGAAGAATATAAGAAGAAGAAAATGTTGAAAGTCAATTTTTTTTTAAATTGTAAGTCTCGCTCACACATAGACGAACAGGTACCTTAATTAAATTTTTATGTGGTTTTAACTAAGGGAGCGTTGGAGAATCTAATTCCATCCACTTTCCAGGTGTCAAACCGTCCATCCAAGTGTCCTATTTTAGTTTCAGTTAGTGCGGTTTAGCCGAGTTTCACTACACTCATTTATTGTTAATCATCCCAATGTAATCTTATTTAACTCATTGATAATATTGAGAAGAGAAATACTCTACTCCACTTCTTTTTTTAATTTTCAATTCTCCTAATTAATATATATATATATATATATATATATATATATATATATATATATATATATATATATATGAGAAATGATAAGGAACTTAAATGAGACTCGATCCGATCCAATCATATGAGATAAGGCACTAAAATAAGACTCGATCTGATCCAATCTTCAGAGCTTCCTAATAACCGTGAGTAGTTAGACCTACTGAAACCAAGGGATAAGATCTGTCAGAAAGGATAATTTTTCTTACACGATAATCTCTAAGAGATATGCCACATATCGGGGGCACTGCTCTGAGTGTGAGAATATATAGATACAAAGAAGAAATACACGAGAGGAGAGTACTAAGGGCGACAGCTAGTGCAACGGACTTGTCAATGCCAATGCAACGAGGTTGTCAACGTGGGTAATAGACCTAATTAAAAATTCTGATATGTGCAACAATAGCCTTTTAGAATTCGGCTTAAAGATCCAAAAAGGCAATATCTGCTGCCCTTCAGCTATAATGACTCATATGCCAAGGAGGGTATAGTAGATCATGGTGGCAGTGGCTTACAACATCGTGGCTTGACGATTAGTAACTGTGTGTGCTACCCTATAGATCTATTTGAGTGTGGTAACAACGTGATTCGAGGCTTGATGCTCCCATTATATACATATGTTTGATTGGTGACCCATGGCTCTTGCAGATTGCCTAAGTCACCCAGAGGTCTGATGGAAGCGTACACACTAAAGGTAAAATTTTGGAATTGAAATCACACTCTCTAAAATAAAGATGAATAATTTACAATAATCTCGAAAGGTAAACAAACAAAATAAACAAATGTTATGGTTAGAAGCCTAGTACTTTTGCTTCCAGTCCTGTTTGCCATTTTTGTATAAAAATCACACAAATGATCATTCACTTCCGATCTATATCTTCTGTTCTATTTGGAGAAGTAGGGATGCACACATATTTGAGCAACAACCTATATTTGTCAGTGGGATGTCATCAAAGTAGTGGCTTACTACAATCAATGAGATAAGTCCTACTATAAGAAAGGGACACATAGACTCTCCAAAAAGGAATGCAGGAATATTTGAGCAGAAATCTGTATTTGTCAGTGGGATACAATCAAAGTAGTGGCTTACTACAATCAATCAGATTGGTGTTACTATAAGAAAGGGAAACATACACTCATCAAATACAAAAACATAGGGAGAGTATTCCTTGTGGGTCTTTTTATGGAGCATGTAAAAAGAGAAAATGTGGATGTGAGACATTCATTAAAACCAAACATAAGTTATTTTATCAGTTTTGATGGGAAGGAAATACAAGAACCAAGAAAATAACAGAGATTACTGCCCTGTGGAGTCTATTATTGGTGGAAATTTTTTTTGGGATTGAGATAATGATGTATGCCCTGATGCAAAGAGCATCATTCACTGGAGAGAATGCATTATACTCTGATGCAAAGAGCATCATTCACTAGATAAAGGAACACATTTTCTTCAGCCAACCTATATTATCAAATTATATGAATAGTATTAGAGCCATGGTAAATCTCTTCCAGCTCATCCCTTTTGACCATGTTTTCACCTAAAAAATACAACTGCTAATTTTTTATCCAAAACAAATTGAGGATGAAATATGGTAAAATTTTCTATTCAAACTTTGAAAACAATGTTAGGATGAAATATGGCTATATTAATGTTCTCTAATGCAATTCCTGCAATTGCATTACCTTTTGGAGATGTCAATAATACTATAATCTTGTAAATATATATTTCTGTAGATCTCATTTATGTTTTAAGAGGAAATTTGTTTTGAAAAAAGATGTAAAAAGATGGGAATAAGGCTTTTCAGTGTCTACCAGAATGAAAGAACACTAGATCAAAAATGAACTAATTAGAAGACTACAGGATGGATAGATATAAGGGAAAACAACTACTGTAATTGGAATGGGTAAGAGAATATCAAAGAACCTAAGACATACGATTTGTTACTCCTTCTTTGTTTTTGTTTTTAATAAGATGAAGTTTTTTCTTAATTTTGAAAAAAACAGTAATCTACATATAAAAAAATATTCAGACAAGATCAACGAACACTACGCAAGCCTTGCTTCAACATGATGATAATCAACAATGTAAAGAGTTAGGGAAAATAGAATTTATCGAAGAAATCAGAAGCATCAACATTGTTAGTATGAATTCTTTGTCGAAGCGTACGAAAAAGAACCACTTTAGCTACGCATAACTAATAGCCCTAACAACAATAATGGCTGCAAAACATCTTCAGATCTGCAATTAGTAGTTAAAGTGCCGCAACAAACAGATCTATAAATGGAAAGATATTAAGCAGTAAAGTAAAGAGTTTGCTCCATGCATCCAACAGACAAGACAAGAACACGATTTTTGAATGAATTTTTATATTACAGGGCACCTGGGAGGAAACAAGAAGGTGTATCCACATCTCCTCAATGGGATGGGTTCTTTGTAGTCCTCAGCACTTCAGATCTAAGCTTTCTCTCTCTTGTAGATGTAGAAAACCCAATGTAGAAGGTAGAGCTCAATGGGAGCAACAATGGCAGAAAATGAGACCGAGTGTATAGATCCAGAGTGATCTAGTATGCACCAAAAGGTGAAGAATGAAGGGGAAAACCCTCCTATTTATAACAAAATATTGGGTCATTCTAGATCTTGGTGCATGATTAAAATAATGTTAACCAAATCTAGATCCACCTCTATGGAATATTTTATTATTATTTGTTTGAGGGAAAGGGACTTTGACTTGGGTCAAAATCCCTTGATTAGTGAAGAATAAATAAATAAATGATTTATTTATCCTTTTAAGGAAGTGGTTGAGATATAATCAAATAAATAATGATTTATTTAATTAATAGTGGTTGATTTGGTTATATTTAACAAGGAATATTATTTAAATAATTATTCCTAGAAAATAATAAGATAACTATGGGTTTATCTCATTAATTTCTTTTGTTTTTGGGTTAAATATGACTGGGAATAATAATTAAATTATGGTTTAATTAATTATTCCTTTTGGGGTTTCCTAATTAACATAATGAAATCAGTTTTACTTGGGGTAAAACTGGTCTTACATGGTGTACTTGGGTCCATCTAATGATGAAGAGTTAGATGACCAAAAAATGGTGTAACAGATTGCCCCCCAGCGTGCGAGTGTCAGGAGCAAATCGTATGACCGAAGTACGTTGTAAGAAAACAATCACTAGACAACAAAAGGGTATGTCGGAGAGAGAAATATGAGGTAGATAGTGTGCTGAAGGACTAGACCCGGAGGAGACGAGACTCGCAGGTGCAACAAGTCTCTGTTATGAGAGGGTACCTGTGCTGAAGGCGGCGGGGGAGGCATACCTATGCCCGCCGTGACAAAGTACAAAAGAATAGTGTGTCCAATGAACAAGGGACCGAACCATAGAGTACAGCTGGCATAATCAAGAGCCAGATAAAAATACAATGAAGAGTCTCACATACATGCTGTGCCTGGGATAACAGCCAGGACTAGTACAATATCATCTGAGTACATGAGATAAATACAACCCAAATGCCCCCTGGAAAAGGGGAAGGGCTCACAAAATCTGACTGATACATGCAAATCATAGAGGTGCTGCAAGTGGCTAAGGCCAACAACATCAAAAGCTGGAGCGGCATCAAAGGCTGCAATGAAGAGGTCATCCGGGCATGTGGGGGGCTACCTGCAGGGCCACCCCCTCATGAGGGCTGAGACATCTCACACACGCCCGGGAATCATCAAGAGCTGCTGCTGGGTCACTGGACTGTCCAGGATACGAATCTCGATCATGCTGAAAGGAGCTGGAGAAGCAACCAAGTCAAAGGGAAGTGAGAAATCCCCCTGCCTGATCCGAGGCACCGAACAAAAGTGGAAGCTGGAACCAAGGTACACCGCCCTCTAGACCTTGCTTCTGGAATAAATGTACTGAGGTCGACAGAAGGAGGTCTGCCGTAGGTGAGGCAATGAGAGAACCTCAACTAAGGCACGAGAGAAGAGCAATAGAGCGACGGACAGACCGACACTAATGATGATGGTGGAAATGGGAAGGATGGAGTGGTGAATGGACAACTTCCCTTGCTAGAGCATAAAGGGCATGAATGACATGGCAGCGACTGACACAATATCGAAGGGGACAGGGGACAGTGGGGCTGAAGGTCATGAGATGCGACACAAGAGAGGAACCAAACAAAAAGAATGGAGGGCTATAGCAGGGTGTAAAAGGATGCAGGATAGACTCCATGAATGCAATGATGACTCAACTCGGATGCTCTAAGCAAGGGGGACTAGATAATGCTGCCACATGGTAAAGGCCCCAATGGGGGGGGTCGTAGAAACATGAGTACAAGGTGGGCACTCATGACGAAAATCAACACGAACATGGACAAGCAAGGGGGCGATATGGTGCCCCCAGTACAAGTGTTGTAAGCGAGGAAATTCGATTTTGAATGGAAGTGAGGTAACTGCATGTTGGACGAAGATGGGTCCTGGTGCAGTAGAAAAAATGAAACAACAGATGCTGGCTATCTAAAAGAAAAATAAAACATGCATTTCCGAGGGGAAATTCTAAGGGTAATATTTCTTAAGATAGAGTGCATTGCGAGGGTTAGGCAGGGGATGGCCTTCGAAATCCTCTAAGAGGTATGCCCCCTTTCCAAGGTCCTTACTAATGATGTAAGGTCCTAGCCATAATGATTCAAACTTCCCATGACCCAGGACATCATGGGCCTGGTCATAGACTAGAACAAGGTCGCCTTCGTGAAAAGTGCAAGGCTGGACTTTTCGGTCATACTGAGCTTTGGTGCGTTTTTTGGCCGCTTCCATGGTTTGTAATGCAATACGGCGGTCTTCGGAGGCACGCTCAAGCATGATAAGTCGTTGTTCTAGCGGTTGGGTATCAGGGAGAAGTTCAACGGCTAGTTTCAGAGAAGGAATTTCACACTCGATCGGTAAAACTGCCTCCTCTCCAAAGACGAGGTGGAAAGGGGTGAACCCGGTGGCGGTTTTGACAGAGGTTCGATAGGCCCATAAGGCAGGAAAGAGCATGAGATGCCAATTGGTTTTGTGCTTATTCACTGTTCGTTGAAGCATAGTCTTGAGGGTTTTGTTGACTGCTTCGACTTGGCCATTACCTTGGGGGTAATAGGAGGAGGAATATTGGTGCTCAAAACCCAACAGTGAGGATAGCTCACGCCATATCTCATCTTCAAAATGTCTGCCGTGATCAGAGACCAGCTGCTTGGGAAACCCGAAGCGAGCTATAACATGGTTAAAGAAAAAGAGGGCCGCGGTAGCTGCCGTGTTGTTGAACGTTGGCATGGCCTCGGCCCATTTGGTGAAATAGTCGACCGCCACGATGATATACTTGTGGCTACTCGAGGATGGCGGGCGACACTCCATAAAGTCGATGGCCCATTTACAAAAGGGACCAGTGGAAACGACCGGATGGAGGGGAGCTGGTGGAGCTCTCGCCTTTGGGGCGAAATGTTGGCAGTTGGGACAGTGTTTGACTGCCTCAATGCAATCACTGAAGAGGGAAGGCCAAAAATACCCGGCGCGCATTATTTTTTGGGCAGTAGCGAGATCGGAGAGGTGGCCACCGCAAGCGCCGCTATGGCAGGCATTAAGGACCTGCTCAGCTTCAGCGTGTGTGAGGCAACGACGAAGGACCGTATCAACCCCGCGACGATAGAGGTCGTCACCAATAAGAAGGTATCGGGGGGCTTGGTGTCGAATACGTCGACGAGCCTCACGGTCAAGGTGGAGAGTGAACTTTTGGGTTCGCAAATAAGTAAGAATATCGCCATACCATGGGTCATCGGAAGTAATGGTAAACAGGTGTTCATCAGGAAAATCGTCATTAACGGGAGGGTCTTGCGATCCGGTAGGTAATTCAGAAATAAGCTCAGCGAGGGCTAAGCCTTTCTTACTTTTTGGGGTGACAAATGCAAGGTCGAATTCTTGAAGAATAACGACTCAACGGGCGTACTTCCCAGTAAGTATACGACGACTCAGTAGGAAGGCCATGGGGTTGGAATTTGTCACAACCTTGGTGGATCGCAGGAGGATATAATGACGAAGTTTTTGGAATGAGAACACGATAGCCAGCGCTAATTTCTCGTCATAGGAATATGAGACAGGGGGTCCCACAAGGTTCTTACTAACATAGTAGATCACATGCTCGATGCCATGGTCATCCTCTTGGATAAGGACTCCAGCGACCGAATAGGTGGAAGCAGAGATATATAGGATGAAGTCCCGATTAAAGTCGGGAGGGCGAATTAAGGGAGCAGATGTGAGAGTCTGTTTGAGGGCATCGAAAGACTCGTGAGCATGGGTATCCCAAACAAAGGGGATATGGGAGCGTAGGAGTCTAAGGAACCCGTGCGCAGTGGTGGCGTAGTCAGGGACGAACCGACGAAGGAAATTAGCTTTGCCTTGGAGGCTTTGGAGCTGGCGGAGGGTACGCGGGATGGGGAGTTCAAGAATGGCTTGAACTTTCAAAGGGTCAAGAGTGATACCGTCCTTAGACACGATGAAGCCTAGGAGGCGGCCAGCAGGAACGCAAAAGACGCACTTCAACGGGTTAAGTCGGATATTATACTTGCGACATCGGAGAAAAATGGTGCGCAAATCGTGTATGTGTTGCGCCCGATGCTTAGAACGTGCCGTGAGGTCGTCTAAGTAGGCAAGGATAATATGAGCTAAGTCATGGAAGCAATAAGACATGGCCCATTGAAAGGTGGCGCCGGCGTTTTTTAGGCCGAAAGGCATGACCCGGTAAGCGAAAGTTCCCCACGGACTAATGAACGCGGTTTTTAATTGATCAGCAGGACGGATAGCAATTTGGTTGTATCCGGAGAAACCATCCATGAAGGATAGGATCTCATGCCCCGCACACTCGTCAATGATTTGGTCGATGAACGGTGTGGGGAAGTTGTCTTTGGGACAAGCTTTGTTCAGGTCGCGAAAGTCCGTGCAGACATGAATGGTGCCTTGTTTCTTGAGAACAGGAACGGGGTTAGAAACCCAAGTGGTGTATTCGATGGGGTAAATGAAACCAGCCTGCTTGAGCTTATCGATTTCGGCTTTAATAGCGTCACGTCGGGAAGGATGAATGGGTCTCATCTTTTGGCGGACTGGTTTGGCGTCAGGCCAGGTGTCGATATGATGCTCGACAATGGCAAGATCGAGTCCGGGCATTTCAGAATAGGACCAGGCGAAGATATCGCGGAATTCTTTGAAAAGCTGGGTGTAAGTTTCAATTTCTTCCGGGGTGCATTGGGCACCCAATGTGATGTATTCTTCGATTCCTGGTGTGGCCGAAATGTTAACTTGGATGGTAGACGAGATATTGGCCATGTTTCCTTCTTCGAAAGCGTCAGGTGCAGGAATGGGGTTTTTGAACCAATCAACTGCATGGGGGATGAAGTCTTTGGTTTCCACAGCGTATTGGTCGTGGGATTGCTGTGGGAGGAAATATGTGCGATGGTGCATATCATCCCAGGGAAAGTCGGGGTTGGTCATGGCTTCTATGATGTCTTCATCAGATTGGAAGATGGGAAGATTGGAGGCAGAAGGGACACCTGAGGGAGTAGTGATGGGGAACGGTTCATCATGAGGAGAAGGGCTCATATGGGCGATATCAACAGACCCAAGGTCGGCTGAGAAGCTGAGGGGATCAGTATGTTGAGTGGCTGGTGAATTAGGTCTCAAGGATGATGACAGATACAAAATGGTGGTGGAGGGCTCCGTTGGCTTAAAAGCGGGGGGCGGAATGTGAATGTCCTTTGGTCCGAGCGAAGCGGCCTTGAATTGGCGGTACAAGTCCAAGGAGGAACGGTACTCGTCAAGGCGGGGACAGAGGTGGGTGTAATGGCCGTGAAAATCACACAAGGCACAAGGGTGGTTTGTGCGCAAGTGTTTGAGTTTTGGGAGGGAGTCGGGGATAGTGACATGGACTTCTGGGAGATCAGAGTCGGGGAATGTCTCGTTGACCAGAAGTTTGAGGTGGGGCAATTCAGGACACATGTGAGTGGCGTGACCGACGACATCACACAAAGCACATCGAATGGCGGGCTTTGGTGGTCGTGGGGGGTTACGGGATGTCGGGGGGGCTGGATCGTTATGGGTTGCCCCCTGCGGGCTTTGCCTGTCTTCTCGGGAGCCGGCACAACAGGAGAAGGGTCCGGTGGAGGTGCTGGGGGCACAGTGGCTATGGAGGAAGCGAGGGGGATCGGTTGAACTGGTGTCAAAGCCATATAAGGTTTGGGGAGACCAGGGGGGTGGCGGCTGGGGGGTCAAGGTACCAGACCGGAATGCCCAAGGTCAAGTTAGGGAGAGAGAGGGTGGCCATGACGGGGACAGAAGATACTCCAGGAGGGGGAGCCAAGAAGGGGATCTGTCCAGCGGGGTAATGACCAAGAGGTACGGCTCCGAGATGGGCAAGGCCAGGGGGAACCGAGACGGGAGGATGAAGAGGTTCAGGGATACCAGCTGTGGGGGGAGGGCCAGAAGGAGAAGGTCCGGCTGGCTGAGATGAATGGCTAGAAGCGGGTCGCGGAGGGCGGGGAGGAGGTTGCGGACTAGCCGAGGCAGGCTGCTTACGGGTGGCCTGAGACGATTGCATCATGCAAACATTTGACAAGCTGGGATCGGTAACAGGAGGGGGAGGAAGGCAAGGAAAAGTACCCAGCAGGGTAGAATCTTTATAGACGCCGGGGGAGACACTGGTCAAGGAATCGACGGTGTGCTTGTTGGCTACGGAAGAGATTTTCGTCTCGGAGGGGGTCGGAGGCGGCGGCTCATGATAAGATAGCTGGTCAATGGTGACTATCTTCCCATTATGTGGAAAAGACATCTTGCGGAAGACCGCGGAGGGGACAGCAGACATGGCATAGGTGTAGCTTCGCCCCAATAGAATGTTGTATTTTCAGAGGGGTTGCCAATGACTTCGACATCAACGCAAACCGGGTCTTACCGGCGAGAGGATGGGACAATACATGGAAATGTTAACAGGGTCAGAGGCAATGATCTTCAGAGACCTCGAGGTGATCATGGAAGGCTGCCTCAGGGATCTGGAAGAGTTTGAACCTGGCTACATCACAAGACAGGTGGTTGCCCCCTCATCAATTATACACCGGGATACCGTGGCATTCCGGATTTTGACAGGGAGTTGGAAAGCAACGGAAGGAGGAAGAGGGGGATGGTCCGATTGGGTGGCGTCAAAAATAATCATTTGGTTGTCAGCAGGATCGACGGAAGGGGAAGGGTCGGAGCGCATCATAAGGATCTGGTAATCAGAGGAACCAGAAATGGACGGGGGAGTGGCGACATGGCTGTCGGGGGGTTGGGTAGCCACGAATCCCTGGTGAGGGACAGGATCAGTGAACACACCGGGCCGTGGTAAAGGCCGTTGTAGGGAGGAGCGGTGGAGGGGAGTGTGTGTCAGTCTCGCGCAATGCTTGGAGTCTCCCGCAAGACCGTCGCATCTCGGGGTAAGAGAGGGCAATCGTGGAGTGTAGTGACCGTAAACACCGCAACACGACCAGGGCCTGCTTGTGCGAAGCGTACCGTCCGCCCGCGAATGCCCGAGGCTGGTTGCCAGTGTTAGGTCCCACACCAGAATTTCCCCTACACAAAGATGGGTTCTGGTTGCCTCTCCGCCTTCTTTGGGAAGGGGGATTAAACGCACCCTGCTGCGCAAATACTTGCCCTGGAGGGGGTTGTAAGGGCTGTTGCAGGTGGTGAGGAGGCAAGGGAGGCGGAAACGCATATGCCGGGGGAGCTGGCGCACCAGGCTGCGGATAAAAGTAAGGGTTGGGTTGGGCAGCATTGAGGTAAGCAGGAGGTTGGGCAAAAGGAGGAGGCATGCCATATCCTGGATACATGTTGCCAGGAGGGGGCAGAGTGCTAGAGGTGCTGGCCCCTCCCTGAGGAGGGCCATGGCTCATAGGAGGGTGAGCAGAGGGGTGGGAAAGAGATCCAACAATACCGTCGGCAGAATGAGATGCCCCCGGGGCGTTAGCGCCACCGGGCCGGGGGATGTCAGGAAGAACGGTATAAACATAACCAGATTGAGCATAGATCAGGTCATATTTTAAAGCTACTTGGAGGGCGGCTTCTTCAGATTGAGGAAAATGAGAGGCGACATCTTTGCCGATGGGAGACGGGAGGGTGCGAAGGAACCAGTCCATGTAAACCCGATCTTCAAAGGGAGGGGCTCGACATAAGCTCCGTCTTCGTCGCCATTCCTGAACATGGGAAGAAAGGCGTGTGGAAGAGGATTGCTTAAATGAAGTCAAGAGCTCTGTGCCAGTGTCGTATCGGAGAGGGAGCTGGAAGTACGACAAAAAGGCTTGGGCAAGAGTCTCGAACGTGGTATGGGAGGAAGTGGCCTGCTCGACATACCATTTAGAAGCTTCGCCGGTAAGCGTGCGTTGGAACAACCGAAGACGGATGGAGTCATCGGTAATGGAGTTGGAGGAACACCACATGTGGAAATACCGGACGTGATTGGTTGGGTCTTCGCCATTAAGGCCCTCGAACTTAGGGATATCGGAGGGTAACTTGGTAGGCATAGTGGGCCAGGTAGTATTATGGTGAATGGGGTCGTTAATCAACTGATGGAAATCGGGGAGGCTGAGGCCTGCAATGTACGGCAGCACAGGGGTGGCCTGAGTAGTGGTTGTGACGGTTCCGCTAGAAGGAGGGCCGGTATTGGGGCCGCTAGCAGTGGGCCCTGATCCAGACATGGTGAAGGTAAAAGGGGGAGAACCGGGAGGAGAAGGGGGACCTGAGGAATCAGGAGAGGAGTCGGAGTGCGGACTCGAAGGTGGACTGGCTCGACGACGACGGTGCGGAGCAGGTCGATCAACCGGGAACTGAGGATGAAGGCCAAGAAGTTTCCGGGAAAGGCGCCTTGGGGGCGCAATGATGACAGGAAGAAGGAAACCGACAAGGGCAGAAAGGGACAAAATCAAGAAGGTCAAGGGCAGATAAGGTGCAGTGACGATTGATTTTAGAGTCTTTGCCAGGCGGTGTAAACCAGGCGCTTCTTCACTTAAGGTCAGTGTGTGGTGTGCGCTAATTTTAATTTTTAAACCCTTTCCGTTGTTGAGAGCAAAAAAGTGTGCAACGTAGCTGAAAATAAACCTACAGAGAACAGAATAAAAATGCTGAAATAACAGAAAAATAACAGCTACATATGCATCTATCAAACCCAAGAAAGTGGGTCTCTCAAAACTATGTTGAAAAGAAAGGGAAAAACTATGGAAACACACACAAACGAAGCTCAACAGATCTAGGGTCAAAGGGGACAGAGATCTGGAGGATAAAGCTGCAGATAAGGGGTGCAGGTCACAGCCAAGAGACAGGGGCAAGGTGGCTGGAAAAAAGGGAAATCAGCAAAAAGCCGGGAGGGGCAAGGCAGAGGCCTTTAGGGGAGGTCCAAACAAAACGACAAGAGGTGATTTGAAAGGAAAAGAGGTTGATTTCGATGGATCTGGAAGTGAGGTCACAGATCTGGAAAAAGAAAGGGCTGAAGCTCTGAAACCGACGGCTGAAACAGCTGAAACCCTTCCACAAAAAGTGGAGGGTACTAAAGCCCCAAGGGGCTGGGTTCCCACTTAGATGAGTAAAAACAGATCAGATCTTGGTCAAGGCGGGCTGAGACAGAGGCTGGAAAACCCTGGCAGAGGCTGCAGCAGAACCCAGAAAAATTACAGAAAAAATGCTGAAAAAAAGGGCAGGTCGCAGGTTCTGACCTGATCTGAGTTGAGGTCGCAGGTTTTGGGCCAAAAGGTGCGTCCAGGTCGCAGGTTTTGGGCCAAAAGGTGCGACCCCCCCGTTCCGGCTGTTTCGGCGGCAGATTTTCTGAAAAATTGCCGTCTCAGGTGCGGCTGGTGTCGCTTACCTGCGCAATAGGGCCAGAAACACACGGAAGTTAGAAATTTTAGGCTTTTAGGGTTTTATGTGAGAAAAATGACATGAAAAGAGAAAAACTAAGCAGCTAAAAAAGAAGCCCTAGGGCCTGAAGTAGCTGGATATGCAGGAATATGAAAAACGACAGCGGTCGTAATTTAAAACTCGTGTGGAGTCGCCATTTGTTAGTATGAATTCTTTGTCGAAGCGTACGAAAAAGAACCACTTTAGCTACGCATAACTAATAGCCCTAACAACAATAATGGCCGCAAAACATCTTCAGATCTGCAATTAGTAGTTAAAGTGCTGCAACAAACAGATCTATAAATGGAAAGATATTAAGCAGTGAAGTAAAGAGTTTGCTCCATGCATCCAACAGACAAGACAAGAACACGATTTTTGAATGAATTTTTATATTACAGGGCACCTGGGAGGAAACAAGAATGTGTATCCAGATCTCCTCAATGGGATGGGTTCTTTGTAGTCCTCAGCACTTCAGATCTAAGCTTTCTCTCTCTTGTAGATGTAGAAAACCCAATGTAGAAGGCAGAGCTCAATGGGAGCAAAATGGCAGAAATGAGACCAAGTGTATAGATCCAGAGTGATCTAATATGCAACAAAAGGTGAAGAATGAAGGGGAAAACCCTCCTATTTATAACAAAATATTGGGTCATTCTAGATCTTGGTGCATGATTATAATAATGTTAACCAAATCTAGATCCACCTCTATGGAATATTTTATTATTATTTGTTGGAGGGAAAGGGACTTTGACTTGGGTCAAAATCCCTTGATTAGCGAAGAATAAATAAATAAATGATTTATTTATCCTTTTAAGGAAGTGGTTGAGATATAATCAAATAAATAATGATTTATTTAATTAATAGTGGTTGATTTGGTCATATTTAACAAGGAATATTATTTAAATAATTATTCCTAGAAAATAACAAGATAACTATGGGTGTATCTCATTAATTTCTTTGTTTTTGGGTTAAACATGACTCGGAATAATAATTAAATTATGGTTTAATTAATTATTCCTTTTGGGGTTTCCTAATTAACATAGTGAAAGCAGTTTTACTTGGGGTAAAACTGGTCTTACATGGTGTACTTGGGTCCATCTAATGATGAAGAGTTAGATGACCAAAAAATGGTGTAACAACATTATTGATCTGGTAAATGTCGTGGCGCTCCTAAACTATATATTGTCTGGTTCCACTGTTATACTCATGAATATCCAACACTCTAGCTTCTCCTCCAAATATTGTAGTAGTTGGATTTTCATTCGCTTCTTCATTGGAAATTCTTGACAAACCTAATAGACTAGCAACCCACACTCCTCCTCCTTCCCCCTCTACTCCTCCTTCGATGTGAGGCAACCCGTATCTCTTATAACTGTTCACGTGATCTTCTAGTATTCTAATTCCCAATAGGTCATGATCATTTGTGGTATAAGAAGCCACTGGATAGACATCTGTAAAATTGGTTGCTATATTTGTAGAGGAATAACCAGCACTCCATGAACTTAATGCAGAATATTCTGTGAGCAACGAATAGTCGTTCATGATATTGTTTTGATTTATCTACATATAATTCTCAATTTTATCTTTCAATGGTCATTTTTTAACAAGAGCATTGGTAGCTAATCCTGTTGAGCCCAAAGAGTAACTACTCATTGAGGTAGACTCTTCATGAGGTGTTTTTGTAGTGTTGCATGACTCTATTATCAATTCTTGGCTTATCAATGATTTTGCAACCTTAGCATCATGAAAACCTTGAGCTTGCAGACATAGAGACATGAAAGTTGTATTAGTAGAGAAGCTCTCATGTGTATTTGTAGAATTAACATTATTCCATAGCTGAGAATAAGAAATCAGCTGATTGTTGGTGGGGTCTGGATTAATTAAAAGCTCATAAATTTGATGATGTATTGCTTCTTGTTTTAATTCCAATACACCCGAAACACACAACTAATTATCTCCAGTGGCCACTACATTGAAGTTGTTATTAGGTGGCCAGTATCCTTTAGACATGACTTGTAACTGCAGCTAGGAAGAGTGAGACGAAATTTCAAGATCGTGAACATGACCAGGCATGGAATTGGCATTGCAAATACGATCTGACTAGAAAGGGATATTAGGTTTTCTGATACTGTATCCATTAGCGACAGTGCTGGAGAAGGAGAG
Source organism: Pinus albicaulis (assembly GCA_034641835.2). Lineage (NCBI taxonomy): Eukaryota > Viridiplantae > Streptophyta > Pinopsida > Pinales > Pinaceae > Pinus > Pinus albicaulis. Next base: position 468,995,937 of record CM076576.1, read on the forward strand.
GATAACGTGTTTCAACATAAGAGTCTTTTTTATGGAAGAGTTCTAGTAATTCTTGATCTCATTATCCGTGCGTCCGGGCAAATGCGCTGCAATTTGAGACCACCTGCTTATCAAGAGAATGACCAGGGAATGAAAAGTGGTGAAAATTTTGTTGGAATTTCTGAAATATTCCAAATAATCAGAGGAAATAAATATTTCCCCACCTTCAACACAGATATTTAATTAAAATTCTGGACAAAGATGCATAAAAAGAACTCTATTTCATTAAACTTGAGAAAATATTACAAAATTTTCATAGAACTGTTGTTCTGGCTTTTAAAAAATAACATCAGCTACTGCACACACAGTGTGAATCAATCTCTCTCTCTTTCACTTACAAAATGCACACACAGCGCTCTCTTAAAATTGTGCTCACACAGTCCACTCTCTGTTTTTCGCCTGCGGGCTATCTCACTCACTCAGCCTTCTTTTTAAAATAATACACAGCAGCATTATATGCCTTCAGGCCTTTTTCTTTTTAAACATAACATAAAAAAACTATTAAAAAAAATAAATTAAACTTATATATATTATAAACATTAAAATTGTTTATAATTATATATATATCACAACATATATGTTTTATCCTACAACTTTGAAATGTAACCGTTTTGCGAAGTATGATAAAACATTAAGACTTTGTCTTAAGTCTAAAATAATATTTTCACCGTGAGTAAAAAAATTAAACTTTTAACCGAATGTCTTCATCATGGATTTAAACAAAAGAAATTAAACTTCATTTGATAATCTATCGCATCCATTTATGAAATGGATGACTTGTGTGATCAGCTCCATTTTATGCGGCTCAACCAATGCAATGGATGACTTAATACCCTGCGCATGCGATATGCGATATCATAATATCGCATCACAGATGAAATGACAAAACTTATGGTGGTGCAGAAAGATAATGCGATATTGTGAAATTGCGATGTTGCGATGAGGTTCTGCATTCTATGGCTGGTGGTGTTTAATGGCATGGATGCGGAATTTTAAATGCTTGTTGGTGCAGTGTTTTAATTGCAAGGATGGAGAGCTGCGCACACCAAAATAGGCCTATGGCCATTTAAAAAAATAAGCTTGCAGGCTCAATCAAATCTGGAATTCATTACTAGGTTGCATGCCAAATAGAATTTACTGTTGCCGTTGTCCTTTTGGTCTTCGTGCCATTCAATTGTTCCTCTTCTCCAAACTGTGCAGTTGGAATTAAATTCCAATACTCCCCCTTAATTTTAATTGTTGGGTTTTCTGCCTTACCCAAATTCTTTCTCAAATAATTAAAACTTTACTACCCCAATGGTTTTGTTAAAATATCTACAAATTGCTCCTCTGTTATGCAATGCTTCAGAACAATTTCACCATTGTTCACTAGCTCCCTGATGTAGTGATACTTGGCATCAATGTGTTTCGTTCTCTTATGAAACGCTGAATTCTTTTACAGTACTATTGCTGAGCTATTATCACAATAAATTATTGTGTCTTTTATCTATTCATGACACAAACTTCTCAACATTCTCCTCATCCAAATTGCTTGACATGTTGCTGTTGTATTTGCCACATACTCTGCCTCTGTTGTAGATAAAGCCACAATTGGTTATTTCTTAGAAGCCCATGAAATGGCTCCTGAACCTATATGAAAACCATAACCAGAGGTGTTTTTCGGTCATTTATACTTCTAGCCCAATCGTTGTCCATATCCAATTAATTCAGAATTTTCTAAAGTGGTATATAAAATTCCATACCTTTTTGTTCCTTTCACATACCTCAGAATTCCTTTTGCTACTTGCCATTGTACCTCCTTTGGCCTTTCCATAAATCTAGAAATTAAACTCACAGCTTGCATAATATCTAGCCTAGTTGCAGTCAAATACATGAGGCTGCCAACTATGCTCTTATACAAACTAGGCTCAAATTCCTTGTTGTTATATTCTCAGCTTAACTACAATCCCAACACTATAGGAGTAATTGCTGCCTTGCAATCCTGCATGTTAAATATTTCCAAAACTTCATTTACATATTTAGCTTGAGAAATACAAATTTTATTTTCATTTTTCTCTACTTCTATTCTTAAGAAGTATTTCAGTAATCCCATATCAGTCATCTCAAATTCATTCTTCATGATTGATTTAAAATTCTCAATGAGGTAAGCATCATTACCTGTAAAGATCACATCATCAACATATAAAACAAAAATCAACATCTTACCATATTTCTCCTTGATGTATAATGTGGGTTCTCCTTCACATTTTTCAAACACATTTTCCACTAGACAGGCATCTATCCTACTGTACCATACTCTTGGTACTTGTTTCAGCCCATACAAAGCTTTCTTCAATCTGCATATTTTGTGCTCTTGGCCTTCTTTCTCATAGCCTAGAGGTTGTTCAACATAAACCTCTTCCATCAATACTCCATTTAGGAATGTTTATTTCACATCCATTTGTTAAACCTTCCACTTGTGTTGTGCTACTATGGACAACACTGCTCTTACTGTTTCCATTCTTGCAACCGGTGCAAAATTTTCCTCATAATCTCTTCCTTGTTGCTGCTTGTAGCCTTTGACAACGAGTCTGGCCTTGTGCCTTTCAATCTTACCTTCAGCATTACTTTTGGTCTTGTAGACCCATTTCACTCCAATAACTTCTTTTCCTTTTGGGAGATCAACCAACTCCAATGTTTTATTTTTCTCTATGGCATTCATTTCTTCATCCATAACATCTATCCATTTCTTATCTTTCACTGCTTCTTGAAAATGAATAGGATCATCTACATTAAAATACAGTGCAAATAAGAAGTTCATACCTTCGTTTGTTTCCTCTTGGTCATAAATATCATTCAATTTTTTGAATCTAGTTCCTCTTTCACTTTGTGTACTTGTGCTTGTAGAAGCACTCAAATCTACTCCTTGTGGTGCTTGGAGAAGCACTGTTATCACTTCTCAAGTGTGTTCTTATTCCTGCTTGTGGTGTCCCTTGTTGTCTTTGTATTGCTGGAGGTGGTGCTGCTAATGAGGGATGTATTTCAGCCATATATTCCTCATTATCATCATGAGAAAAACAGCTTTTAACATTCACTGTTTTCTCAATGCTTCCATCCCAAGCTTCTTCCTCAATGAACTACACATCTCTGCTTATAACAAACTTCTTAGTGGATGGGTTGTACAATCTGTATGACTTGGATTCTTCACTTTATCGAATAAATATGCACTTCTCCCCCTTACTGTCCAAATTCTTCCTTTGCTGATGTGGAATGTCTGTATAAGCCACACAACCAAAAAATCTCATGTGGGTGAAACCTTGTTTTATGCCACTCCATGCTTCTTTTGGAACTCTATTCAGTATATATTTTATTGGGCATCTATTCAAGATATATGCTCCAAAATATACAGCTTCAACCTAATATTCATTTGGCAAATGTTTTGCCTTCAACATGCTTCTTACCATGTCCATGATGGTTCTATTTTTCCTTTTAGCAACTCCATTTTGCTATGGTGTATACTTAGCTGTAAATTGCTTGTGTATCCCATTTTCTTTGCAAAAACGCATAAATTATTTTGAAATATATTCACCTCCTCTATCAGTTCTTAAAATTTTTATATGCTGCCCACTTCGGTTCTCAACAAGAGCTTTAAATTGGCAGAATTTCTGAAACACTTCACTCTTAAATTTAAAAAAATAAACCCATGTTTTTTTTGTGTAATCATCAATAAAGCCAACATATAGTGGCTACCTATTATTGATGGTGTTTGCATTGGTCCACACAAATCTGAATGGACAATTTCTAAGGGTGCCTTTGCCCTTATGCTCTTTCCTGATGGAAAGTTTTGTCTGTGTTGTTTGCCCAAGATACATCCTTCACATAGGTTGTCTGGGTTTTCAATCAATGGTAATCCCTTTAACATTCATTTCCTATGCAACAAATTCCGACTTCTAAAGTTGGCATGTCCAAATCTCAAGTGCCATAACCAATTTTCATCTTCAGCTTCTCTTTGGAATTTTTCTTGTGTCAGTGCTGCCATTTCAACTCCTTTTTTCAAATCTTTTCTCAACTTGACATGAAACATTATGTTCTTTGTCATCTTCACTTGTGCAATGCATTTCCTGCTCGGTGGTTTATCCATGATGGTGCATACATTATCTTCAAAGAAAACATTTTACCCCTTTTGAATGAGTTGTCCAATGCTCAAGAGGTTACACTTCATACCAGGCACATAGTAAACATCTGATATGGTTCTTCTTTCTCCCTTTCTTGTCATCACATCCACTCTGCTTTTTCCCATAACAGAGACTTTACTTTTTGTCCCCAATGTAACTTGAAACTTGACATTTTCATCAATCATTGAAAGCATGGAAATGTTTCCTGTCATATGGTTGCTAGATCCTGAATCTAGAAACCATATATATTCACTTTTCTCTTCAGCCAAATTATATGCTAAAAACATCTTCTCTTGACTGATATTTTCTTTTGTAAAATTAGCGTTGGGTCTATTACCCATGTCACTGTTTCTTCCTAAATTCATTGACATAATGGTCATACTTCTTACAGTAATGGCATTAGACTTGGGATTTATCATATCTTTGTCCATGTGCTTGATTTTGTCCACCTTGTTGGCTGTTGCCTTGGCCCTGGTTCTGATTTTGATTGCTGCCCCTTCCGTGAGTATTTGCAGGGTTGTTTCTTCCTCCTCCATTTTGGATTCTCCCTCTTCCTTCTCCTTTGTAGTTTCCTCTGCCTTGACCTCTTCCTCTTGCAATAGAGATTTGGGTCTTGAACGCATGCTCCAAAACCTCTGTTTCATTAAACTTGAGAAAATATTACAAAATTTCCATAGAATTGTTGTTCTGGATTTAAAAAAAAAACAATAGTTGCTACATGTGTGAATCAATCTCTCTCTCTGTCATTTAAAAAATGCATGCACAGTGCTCTCTTAAAATTATGCTCACAGAGTCCACTTTGTGTTTTTCGCCTGCGGGCTATTTCACCCACTCTTTCTTCTTTTTAAAATAATACACAACAAAATTATATGTCTTCGGGCCTTTTTCTTTTTAAACATAACATAACAAAACTATTAAATAAAATAAAATAAACTTATATATATTATAAACATTGAAAATGTTTATAATTATATATATTACAACATATATATTTTATCCTAAATCTTTGGAACATAAGCAGAGAATGATAAAACATTAAGACTTTGTGTTAAGTCTAAAATAATGTTTTCCCCGTGAGTAAAAAATTAAACTTTTAACCAAATGTCTTCATGGTGGATTTAAAAAAAAAGAAATTAAACTTCATTTGATAATCTATCCGATCCATTTATGAAATGAACGACTTGTGAGATCGGCTCCATTCTATGTGGCTCACCCAATGCGATGGATGACTTAATATCCTGCGCATGCGATATGCGATATCACATAAATGTGATATCGCATATTGGTGGTGTGGAAAGATAATGTGATGTTGCGAAATTGCGATGTTGCAATGAGGTTTTGCATACTGTGGTTGGTGGTGTTTAATGGCACGGATAGCGGAATTTTAAGTGCTGGTTAGTGCAGTGTTTTAATTGCAAGGATGGAGAGCTCCACAAACCAAAACAAGCCTATGGCCATTAACAAAAAATAACCTTGCAGGCTCAATCAAATCTAAAATTCATTGCTGGTTTGCATACCAAACATAATTTACTGTTGTCGCTATCTTTTTGTCTTCGTGCCGTTCAATTCTTCCTCTTCTGCAAACTGTGTAGTTCGAATTAAATTGCAATACATTTATGGAAAAAAGAGCAATTAGGTTGAATAGAGAGCGTGGGGATGAAGAAAGTAGAAACATGTTGCCAAGACTGGATTGTAAGAATATGATGAGCCGTTCCTCTTCGCGTGAAATTGCATCAAGTTTAAGGCCAGGTTGTAGATCGTTAATCCATCTAAGCCTACAGCTTTTTCCTTATCTTCGCAGACCTGCATAAACTTTTGTGCCTTGCATAAATTTTGATAGTAATCATAACAATATCTAATTTAAGATTATAGTCCACCATTATTTTGGGGTTTTCGATTTAAACCTAATCTGGCAGGGACAAGTAAATGAAAGTATAGCATGACCTAAATAGAAAATAGCTAAGGCTTGGATACTATGTTGGGGTTTTATATTATATCAAAACCATATTAATAAATTAATAAATTTTCAGATCTTGTTCTAGATATTTATTATTGAACAAGATCTTTATTTTTAGTAGTAGTATTACTAGGCAATTAGTTCCATTGGAGTATTATTAGGCAGTTAGTTCAATGTTTTTAAATTAGTTGTTAGTATATTACTCTCATGTTGAGATATTAATATTACTGTTTGTTAGGTGTCTTCATATTTGATTTTGTTGTATAGGTGTCGCTAGAACATTAAATGATATTAACAAGAAAGAAATATAAATTGAATGGAAATTGAATCAAAATACATAGGTAAATATACAAAGATTTAAGCGATAAAACTTTGATAGAGTGTCAAGGAAACTTCTACTTGCGAATATTGGAAATTCTATTAGTCAAGAATGATTCCCAATTTAACATGAGCAATTGTGTCTTTCGTTAAAACTGAGTGTGGAATAAATTCCATTTAATTACAATTAGTTGTCATATTTTAACATGTAGCTTTTTATGTGTCATACACAATTCAGTTTTAACATGTAGCTTTTTATGTGTCATACACAATTCAGTTTTAATTCAGTTTAGTGAAGTGTCATTTATTGTTAATGTTTTCAATATTATTTATTTAACTATTTTGAAATTGATAAGAACAATGTATGCCCTAATCCTACTCCCTATTCTTTATCATCCCAGAATTACAACTACAACTGTTAATCCATCCACTGTAGTTATTAATTCTATAATTTAGGAGATCTACATATTATATTTTTCTGAATTGGAGTCCATTTTTCTGAAAAGGAACCCTGTTTTTCTAAATTTGAATCTAAGACTTTTAAAACGATCACCGTTTTCCGGGCACTGGAGTTGATATACAGAGGACGACATGCATTAGATTCAATAGAATTGGGTTAAAAATAATTATATTGAGTTTAATTGAACAGGAGGGGAAGAAGAAAATAAGTAAAATTAGAGTAGATCTGGGTGCTTACCAGCATGCTTGGCCACATAGCTCCTTTTTCTGACAAGGCCTTTTCTCATGATATAGTCGGTGAGTTGGTTATCCTCATCAGGTGACCAAAGACCTTTTTCTCACCTTTGGTTTGGAAGAAATAGGGGAGAGTCCTTCCACTTCGCATTCTCGTGCGCACCACATTTTCCCAAGCTAATTGCTCTGATCAGTGAGCATGTTTGTTCACCCTGAATCTTAAAAAAAAAAACACAAAAATGGTGTCATCGTGCCATCATTCTCATTTGTTCAATTATTAGGACGGTCGTTACTTAAGACTGATAGTCTACCCATCAATGGCGATGAAATCTATTCTGACAACATTTGTGCAGAAACATTTGAATCCTGTCGAGAAAAGATGATAGGAGCCGGCTAGCTGCAAACCCATATTCTCCGCTTATTACATGGATTTCGTGGTCGTTCGCCTTTCACGACGCAAAACAATAATTTCAACCATGACAGCTTCATAAGCAATACGGAAAAGTGAGAAGATTTCGATCTGACGTGGTGCTTGTCCTCGCTTATATAACGCATCGAAGCCAATGAAAATTTAACTTGTGTTTTCATTTTTCCCGTGTTGTCATATTTAATTCGCTGTTGTCTACAGACTTTGCATAATAGACAGTAGTTGTGTTTTTTTTACATGGTCTTTTTAAAGTGAAAATGGAGTTAGTCAAAAAAAAAAAAATTTGAGACGCTCAAAAAAAACTTGAAATTTGACCACCTTAATCTAGATTTTCAAAATTTTCGATAAAATTTTCTTATAATATTACAAAATTTTTAATTATTTTCAACCATAATATTTGAGTTCACTAAATTTAATTCTACCAAAGCGACAATACACACAGGTAACTCCTCGGATACAGAATAGTGCATAAATGTAAGACGTACCGTTCCTCTGGGAATAGAGTTACGGTATAGTGCGTAAATGCAAGCAAATGAAAATTTTCCATACCAAGTAGATCTTTCCCAAACGTAGAAACTTCGTTGAACTACAAAACCTAACCACGAAAACCAGTCAGAATTAAACAAGAACATAGTGCATGGCGCACAGATTTATTTTATAATAACATATCATCTTATTGGAAATGCGATGTATTGAGACAGTATTGTACCAAGTTTCTGTATGTTTGAAGGCATATTGAAATTATATTTATATAAAGTGCGTGTATTAATGAAACAAAATTTTATGTATATATTAAAAATATTATAATTAAATTTTGAAATGATTGAAATGACTTAGTAAGTAGAGGGTTGTCCGTTATTAAAAAGATGTTAAAAGAATATACAAAGAGATATGGTTATTATGATTATTAGTTTGCAAAAATATATCGAATGTTCTATAAAAGTTTATATTTTATTTATTTTGGTATGATATAAAGTAATGGTGAGAATATATATAAAATTAAGATGTGAGTAATAGTTATTATTAAAGGGTGTGAGTTTATGGAATTTCCCATTTCTCATATTAGTGGCGTTTTAATGTTGATTTGAGGGGTTAATTGAAGTTAAAGTTATGTAGCGCTAGGTGGATGAGAATAAAAAGAGGTTGTAGACTTTGTGACCAGTGTTAAGTGGATTCTAAATATGTGGATGTGTGGTAGTTTTCACCCCAATTAAATTGTTACTTATGTTAGCAAAAAAATTTCAGGACATCATTCTTGAATTGATTTTTGACTTCTTATTTTCTTATTTTATCTTCATGGTGGTAAAAGTAAGTGTAGAGCCTTTAGAAGGAAACTTCAGTTATGAATTAGTTGAGACTAATTTCCAAAAAAATTATGAGGATCCATAGAAACAAGCTTGGTACCAACAAATAAGAGAATAAAGAGGCAAAGCGAGAATCATGCAATGACTACTGAAGCAAGATAATTTAAATCAATTGCACCCTAGATAACTCGCTCGAGATGTCAAGTTCCTAAATTCAAGGAAAACCTTATCTAAATATAGAGATGTGTCCTCTTTACAATCGAAGACGTAGGAAGCCAATCGAGATTAAGAAAAATACGAAATGTCTCATTGTTCATATGAAATATCTCATTGTTCCCGCATGCACGCATTGAGAGGATTTCATTAACATTTGAGGAAAGAAGAAGAGTCATGGCACGATTAACTACTCCATGTTGAACCCTCGTTTTTCTTGTGAAAAGTGTAGAGATTAGGCTAACTAGCCTCATCATTTTGCAATGACGAAATTAAATGGTAAAATATGCTTGTCATATATAGATAACTTTGAGGGGTGAAAAAGTGGCTCCCTTTCCATACAATATTAAGTGAATTAATATTAACAACTATATGATCAAGGAATGATTTACGAACATATCTATTAGAGTATATATATAAATCCATCACTGAATGCTTATAGGTTTTATTAGCCATTTCATTTGTTATTTATGCTCCTCACTCAGAACGTGAAACCACTTATTCGTTGTGAACCTTTAACAATGGAATTCAATCGTAACGATGATATCTAAGACATAAATGTCTAATGGGGAGAGCTATAAGAGGATATGCGTTATAACTAAACTAGAACCTCTGAACACTTTAGTTTTCGTAATCTTCAAGATTGAGGCTACTATCAAACCTTGGACAAGGGCATAAGCTTCTACGTTATTATTTGACAAAATGACAAGACTCCATTCATATGTTAATTTAATAGTTTCCTTGTGACTAAGAATGACCCTTCTAACTCCCTAACTCAGACCAATTATAACTTATATTATTAATTGATGATTAGAATAATTTTTTAGTTGATCATTTTGAACCAAAAAAAAAAAAAATAGAAAATTATTATTATTATAAAAAAATAATATATTAATTTCTTTATATTTGATAAATCTTTTAGGGTTTACTCAAATAAGAAGGTTAAAGGTAATTCCAAGAAATACTCATTATAAGATCAAAATGTCACATGCAGAACCCAAATGGGAGGGATGTGACAACATTTCTCCATGCCACCCGAGTTCAACCTAATTGGCCTAATCTCTCTCTCTCTCTCTATATATATATATGAATTAATTAACTTAATTTCATTGAATTTAATGAATAAATTTCCCAAAGAGGTTAAATCCAATGGTTGAAAGAAAGGAGTTTTTCATTTTCATGTGAGGTTCAATTCTCATGATGGCTTAGCCTAGAGCCATGGGGGCACCTTGAGGTAGTTGTCGAATTTTTTGTAGTTAAGATATTTATTAAATATACTCATGGTTCATGAACACATAAGTGGATAAAATCCCACCCCCATGTCCTCCCTTTTAAATATCCTTACATCAAGTGAGAAGCAATAAGACAAGAGAAATTGAGAGTGAGGACACTAATAGTTCCCCCCCCCTCCCCACCCACCCCCACCCACGTGCAAAGGCTTGACATGCCACCCTATTTTCTTACTTTCCTACCCTTGACAACATTTCGATTGCGTGGACTCAATGCTTTATGTGGATAGTTATATAAGTAAACAATGACCATATTTGGGCGATAGTCCATTCATGAGTATCACTACTCCACCCCACCTCATAGCTTTGGCTTTGATGGACTCAAGATTTTCTATTACAACCTCTCGAGTGCTCAAACTTTGGGAATTTCATGGGTCTTTATGGTTCAACTTGTGTTTTTGTTCTCTATATTTCACTATTACTTATCTCTTTCCTAACACCATCTCCCTCATAGTCTATTAGCTTTACAGTAAAGTTTCTTTCCTTCCATGTTTTTTTTCCCAATGGATTTTAGTCTTTAGTGTATTTTCTTCGTGTTCAATCCCATTTCTTACTTTTGGACTTAGGTTTATCTCTTGGAATTCATACCTTTGAAATGGTTAATAAGAAAACATTTTGTCACCAAGGTGGTGGGAGAAAGGATTTGCAAGGACGACACATGCTCACTCATATGTAGAAACCTCATTTTAGTTGTGCATAGAACAAATCTATACTCAAATTCATACTCAAATCGATGAGGTGAAGATATAAATATAGGGTGAAAATAATTTTTTCCCTGATATAGATGTAGAAGAAATTGCATACATGCATGTTGGATATTGGCCACACTCGTAGCATGCAAAACCAATATCTTTAAGCCATTAAACTATATTGGAATCTGAAGGACTCGCTAAGTCGTGTTTTGTTGGACAAGAATTATGTGGAGGAGATCCTCTTGGGTTTGGAATACATTGTTCTACAACTGAGGGAGATGAGCGAGTCCCTAATGTACATTATGATTTGTGATTTATGATTTACTAAAACTAACTAAGATATTTTATTCTATGATGTATTCAGAATTTCATGTGAAAGAGCATCAAAAAACACCTAAGAATACACTTAAAGAAGAGAAAAATTAAAGGAAACCATAAGAAAATGCATGCAAAGATTTTGATAATGAAGTTCATATAATGTGGACTACATCTTCGGACCTTGTTCAAAGTGGTAAGGTCTCTTCATTCATCTCAACAAAGTTAAAGGAATACTTTTAAAAAATACACCTTATACCTCCATTTTTGGGGATGGCCTAAAAATGCATTGCTTAGATAAGAAAACAGACTACACCATCATATTCTTGGTGAAAAAACATAAAATTTGAGTGTAAACATGACTCCTTTCTGAATCTGGAACTTCTTCACCTCTAGGGAATCTTTTAGATTCTTCTCAGGCTCAAATAATATTCCCCGCGTTAAGGTTCCATCTCCCAGAGCTGCGCATTAGGGTTCTACCACATATAGGTTTCGTTCATGCTAGTTCTTCCCCCACACTCCACATTTTGCGCCCTATTTCATCCCCTTTCGATGCTCAAGTGCTAAGTATTTTACACTACATTGTCAGGCATTTAAAAAAAGGGTTTCATTAGTGTGTTGGTTATGATAGCTATCTTAAGACTCTTGCAGGTTTGGGAGGTCTCGAGGTCAAGCCCTGCAAGACACTCCAGTTGGAATTTGTTGCTCTATTTTTTTTCTTTTTTTTTTAAATTGGGGTTGCCCATTGGTGGGTTGGCCTAGTTGGCATTACTTTAAATCTGGTCAGCCCCGTCTCAATTTACAAGTCATTGGGTGGGGTTCTCTAGCCCATATATAATATATGTTTTTGGTTGTGGGTTGGGAAGATTTGTCATTCTATCTATCTATATATAACATAACAAACACTGAATTTGAATCTAGGCCTCATTGTTTGTCTTACTGGGTGCCACATTTCACTTTCCTATTGGGTGATGTACTTGGCATCAGACTTAGCATAATCCTTCCAGAGTTTGAAGCTCTACCAAATGTAGAGTGTTGCTAAGTTTATCTCGCGATCCTTCAGATTTATCTAGGTCAGTGCCAAATTTTTTCGAACTTCAAAATTTAGTGAGCCTCCAAATTTATCTGGCAATAAAAATCATGCTTTTGACTTGAAAATTTGACTGAGAATAACTTGCGCATACAATTTCAGATTGAGGTTTCATTTCTGTCGTTGGATTTAGAATGACGAGGTCTTCGATTCTATGCTAGCTTTTCTGAGATATCAAAACTTTGGTTTTTGAGCCATGAGGGATCCAACTAGACCACTCTTCCCCACTAAAGAGCTTTTGGTCCTAAAAAATCATAAGCATGATATGCATAACATATTCCCTTGAGATGTCACCTTCCCTTTCCTTGACCTTTGTACTTCAAAACTTGGAATGATCAAACTCTCACCTGTATCCATATTCAAATTTTAGTTTCCAATATATGTCCATTTTGCAAGACTTAAACAAAACCCATACTTTCCAAGGGTTTATAACATACTCATGGTTAATTTTACATCAGAAACAAAACCCATTTCTATCCAACTAAAAGGCCAAAATATCACCATGTTGCATTCATAAGTGAAGGAAAATACTTCACCATTTTTAAAAACATTTTCGCAACATGTGATTTACAAATGTTGCCCTGCTCAACTACTTAAAAATGCTACTCATCTCTTACCCAACCTAGTGAATGGGTTTTCTTCTTGTAGCTAATTCTCTTGTTGAACAACTTCACGGGTTGGTTCCTTCGCAGGTGCTTTTTGGTCCATCTTGAGATGAAAATCTAAATGGAGCTCCCAACATGTGGCTCTATGATGTGAACTCTTGTTGCAATGGCTACAATGGTTCTTCATCCTCCAAACTTTCCGGACCTTCTTTGAACGACTCTATGTGGTGCAACTCAGATGAGGAGATTTTGCCTTAGATCTTCCTTTGGAATTATCACTATCACAGGAATCGTGTGATGTGCTCTCAACACCCTTTGTTTATTGGTCACTAATTGTTTGCAAACATTATCCAACATCCTTTCTAACATAACCAAGCTCTGCATATCAAGGTGATTCCTCCAATTTGATGGGATTCAAAATTCCCTCACCATTAATGTCGAGGACTTTTCCTTGATACGCCATTTTCTTCATCAATTTTTTACCAATTCCTATAGTGTCTTTCTCAAAATCAAGTGAATTCAACATCATAACATGAAACTAAATAATCACTTTTTAGCTCAAGTGTCGAATCTGATGTGGGTGATGATGGCTTGTAATGTTGCAACTTTTCCAAGGCCTCTTCCATGCCTTATAATTGATGCTGAAAACTCAGTTTGTCCTCCTTTGCTTCTTGTAGTGGCCTCCTTAGTTCAACATTCTTTGCTTCAATGCGTTGGTTTATCTCCTCACATTCTTGGAGCCATGTAGTCTTTGGCGCTCTTCGCATATTTGGCACAACATCTACTATAATTTTCGCCTTATTTTCTAAATCATAACCTAAGTCAATAGGTCCATCACCTATAATCCCAAGTGTTGTGATATTCTATCTCATTGCCTAAATCTAAACCTAGATCGATTGGTCCATCACCTGCAAATCCAGTAGTTGCGACCTTCACCTCAGCATCTAAATCAGATTTTTGGTCTTGTTGCATGGCGGCTATCATATTTTTCTTCTCTTTTCTATCATTATTCTTTGGCTTTAATTCTTGATGCTTTTTCCAACAATTCTACTTACCATGCCCTTCTTTCTTGTAGTGAGTGCAAGAGGTATTTGCTTCCTTTTCTCTTGATGTTGTTGTCTTCTTCACTTGGCTATCTTATTCATACGTTCCCCGACTTTCAAGGTGAATGGATTTCACACTAGCCAAATCAAGAGTAGTGAGTTTAAACAATAACAAATAATGTCAGATATAATCATGTAAAGAAAAAATATACTTCATCAAAGTATCAGGTGAGTTTGGAGGAATTGCCAATGTTAAAGCTTATTTTCTAAATTCTTCTCAGAAAATTTGAACATATTAACCTTTTCCTTATTTCAAAAGTTGTCATTTATCCCGACTTTCTATGGATATGATAATGGATAGAATGTTCCTTTAAAGCAGAAACCAATTCAGACCAAGAAGAAAGGATTTTACACATATGCTTGCTATCTTTCTGAAGTTTACTCTCCCACCACGTGAGAGCAGTGTCTACCAATTGAAGAGATGTTAACTGGATCTTGGCATCATCTTTTTCGATCCAATGAATTTGGAAATACAATTCGATCCCTTTTATCCAATTATTTATATTTTCTCCATTATATTCTTCGTTAAACGTAAGAAAAACAAACTTTCCATCCAACTTTAAAAAAGGTTTTTTTGAAGTATTTCTATGTTGTTTGTTAGAATGATGAGAATGAGATGATGAAGAAGAAGAAATTCCACCTGATGAAGGAGATGGGGATTCATAAGGTTCTCCTCCATTTTCTTGATCCGTTGAAGCATTGTCCTCAACTTTCTCTTCCTTCTTCTTTTCCTTCGTGATCATTTTCCTCTCGTAATTTGCAAACAATTTTTCTACCTTATCCACCATGGTGTAAAAATCCTTACAAAAAGCTCTCTCATTCTCGATATGAAAATAATCATCTACCATTTTCCTTCTTAGATTTTCACGCCCAATATTTGAATCGAAGGACCTAAGTTTTTGTTCTCCTTGTTTGATTTTTTCCCTGGTTATCATACACACTCACAATTCACATCAATAAGAAGACCGCTCTGATACCAAACTTGATCCGGGATCTTTGATTTACCAAAATTAACAAAGATCTTTTCTTCTATGATTTATTTATAATTGTGTGTAAAAGAGCATGGAAAACCACTTAAGCATACACTTAAGGAAGAGAAAATTTAAAGTAAAGCATAATACAGTGCATGCAAAGAGTTTGATAATGGATTTCGTCCAATGTGGAGTACATCTTCGGGCCATGCTCAAAGTGGGGAGGTCTCTTCATTAAACTTAGGAAATTCAAATGAATACATCGCAAAAATACACCTTATACCTCCATATCTGGGGATGGGCTGAAAATGGGTTGCTCAGATTAGGAAATAGACTACACCATAAGATTCCTGGTGAAACGTTTTGAAATTTGAGTATAAATATGACCCCTTTCTAATGCCTACACTTTTAGACCTCTAGGGAATCTTTCAAATTACTCTCACCATCAGAGGACATTCCTTGTGTCAAGATTTTGCCTCCTAGAACTATGCGTTAGATTTCCATCTCTTCAAGGTTTTGCTGTGTGCTGGTAACAACCCTCATGTCCACCATTCCACACCATGTTTCATCCCCCTTAAACACTCAAGTGTTAAGGCTTTTATACAACATTCTCGGGCATTGATAACAAGGGCATTGTTGGCACATTTGTTATGGTGGCTATGTTAAGATCGTTGGAGGTTTGGGAGGTCTCAGAGTTAAGAACTATGGGACCCTAGAGTTGGAAATTATAGCAATATATATATATATATAATTTGGGTTGTAGGTTGGCAGGTTGGCTCGACCGATGCCGGTTCAAATCCTGCCAGCACCGTATCAATTAGTGGGCTATTAGGTAGGGTTCCCTAGCCCATATATAATATATGTTGTTGGTTTTGGGTTTGACGGGTCGGTTGGGCCTTCCAACATGTATATATATATATTTGTGTGTGTGTGTGTGTGTGTGTAAGTGTGTTTGTGTCTATAATAAATACAACACAATAGTCACTGAATTCAGATCTATACCTCACTCGCCATATTGGTGGGTACCATGTGGCACCTCCTAATTAGGTCATGTGACGCTTTCCTATTGGGCCATCAAGTTTCCCCTAGACAATGGAGTCCCGCCAGATTTGATGCTTTCCCCAAACGTAGAGTGTTGCTAATTTTATCTGGCGGTCCACCAGATTTAGCCAGATCACCACCAAATTTGTCTGAATTTACAAATTTAGTGATCCTCCAAATTTATTTGGCAACAAAAATCTTGTTTTTGACTTGAAACTTTTGCTAGCAATAACTTGTGCATATGAAGTCAAATAGAGGTTTTGTTTTTCTATATTGGTTTCCCTGAAATATATTTTTATTTTTATTTTTGAGCCATGGGGGATCCAGCTGGATCACATTTAAACAACCATCGACCCTAGTATACCTCGCTATTTCCCTAGTTATTAATCTCATGTTCCAATTGAGGTTGATACTTTCCATTACAGTTAATATACTATGTTTATTTGTTTGTTGTTATCCGTTCTTTTTTTTTGTCAACTCCCTGATAAAGCTATTAGTGTCAATACTTCGGGGTTATGTATACAACCATCGTTACTAGGCTCATGTGAAGTCACTAGACATTTACAATTTTTAAAGTACCCTGGAATTAGTTTTTTGGAGAGTCTAATTTTACATTTGGACAAGTTTTTATTTTATAAGTTTTATAATTTCCCCAACTATAAGCTACTAACAACCAATAGCAATTACCTCGAGTAAATTTGAATTTCGAATAGAAAACGTGATTTAAAAAAAAAAAATAGCTACATTTAAAGAGAATCATCCTCCATCCGTATAATCCTATTTTGTCTCCGCTCATATATCTTTATGTGTATTTATGTATAAAAAATAATTTAATTAAAAAAATTATCATTAAAATTTTAATATTTAAATTATTTATCAATAGTATATATGTGATATTTATTAAATAATTAATAATCCGTTAACGTTGTTTTAATATATATAGAGAGAGAGTTAAATAATTAGGTTTATAAAATGTCCACCTAGTTAAATTTATTATAGAAAAAATTATGGTGAAATGATCATATTTATAATACTATTTATTCTTTTTTACTTATATATAAGGTGGTGGCTATATGGTCTACTATAAATTTTGGATCCATAGGAAACTTATGCAATGTAATGAAATGTCCTTTATCACATATAGGTAGTCAAAGTTATTGTTGAAAACGTTATGGTGACATGATCATATTTATAACCTTATTTAATCTTTTATAACTAATATTTTTAAACTTAAATAGT
Source organism: Pinus albicaulis (assembly GCA_034641835.2). Taxonomy (NCBI): domain Eukaryota; kingdom Viridiplantae; phylum Streptophyta; class Pinopsida; order Pinales; family Pinaceae; genus Pinus; species Pinus albicaulis. Next base: position 469,013,387 of record CM076576.1, read on the forward strand.
TTAATGAATAGATTTTTATATAAGGTGGTAGTTACATTATCTATTATCAATTCTCGAAGAATATAAATCTTATGTAATGTAATGGATAAGATTAGTAGTTAAAGTTAATATTTAGTATTTGATAATTTGGGGCCTTTAAGAATTATTTTTGATAAAATAGTCAAGTCCAATATTTTTAATTATATTTTAAATGCAATATTTGATTAAGTTAAGAAAGAGATCCTAAATTTCATTAGAATTTGTTTTTTTGGTGTGTATTTCAAAAGAATAATCAAACTTAGGGGTGGGTGCAGTTGTGGCTCACAGGGGAGTAGTTAGGATCAACCTCTGGCTATAGAGGTCATGAAAACCTTTCATGAAACTACTTTGGCTAAAGTTTAAAATTAAATTGACCACATGGAGGAGATGGAAGCTCGAGATAGACATTCCATGTCAGACTCAGAATTGGAGGAATAATTTGAAAATTGGTGTCTGACCCTACTCACACCAAGGGTAGAAGAAAGAAATATATTCAAGCCAATTTTTTGTATTGGAAACTTAAATCACTAATGGTAATTTTTTTCATGGAGAGGTAGGTTGATCAGTATAATATATTTTCCAACCTCGTAGATGTAAGTAGTGGTCAAAGAAATATAATATCTTACATAAAACAAATGGGCAGCCGACGTGCCAGGATTGAAAGGCACGTCTCTTGCATGGCATCTTCGGTACCTCTAGAGTCAAGTGCTCAAGACCCAACACATTTTAAATCCCCTAATTCCTAGTTCTTACATATGATTTATGTTATAGAATAGTATTTGGTTATATATTTTTTGGTTGATGTCAATGTTATCTCTTTTGTGACAATTCATTTTCTTATGATATTTAAATTTTAGACTAGTTATTTATTGAAGAGATGATCGAAATACCTAGTTTCCCACTAGGTAGGTTGAGACTCTCTATCATAAATGGGATGGAAAATGTAACATATTTTTTTATTAAAGGAAGGGAACATCAATTAGCTTACCAAAAAAGTGAAAAGAATAAACAAACTATAGACCATTTCACTAAAAAATCGATCCTCATAAAAAGGGGGTTCATTAGTATTAATCGAAACCCACTTAATCAACCCATTCCTTAGCATAAAAAAGGCATAAAACACATGTAAAAGCATTTATAGTCATCATTATAGGATTTTTGAGCTCTAAATGAGTTTTTTAGGGAAAATAATAGAATAAGAGATGAATTTTCAAAACGAAAAAAAGAAGAAGAAGAAGTAAACAACCATTTTTATTGTATTTTAAACTTATCTCCTTAAATATTTACTCAAATGTCATGTTTAGACACATGTTGTAACAAAAATTAAATTCCGCATCCAATGATTAGCCAACTTGCATACTTCTGAATATGCCCACATAAAAAAATGAAAACAAAAATGCATGTATTTTCATTTTTTTCGATGTGGGCCCGCTGAGAGGTATGCATATTGAGTAATTGTTGGATGTGGAATTTAATTCTACATCCAATGGGTATATAAAATTGATATTTGAGTAAACCTTTAAGGAGATCATAAAAAAATAAATAAATAAATAAATTTAAAATTTAAAAAAAAAAATTAAAAAATTAGTTTTTTTCTTTTCCCTCCAAATTATTTACCCCTCGGGACAACGTCGTCATCTTCAATAATATTGGTTCTCCTAACTTTAATTTTTTTAGTACGTTTTTTTTGTTTTGAGGCCTAGTTTTTACTTCAAAGTCCCCCTAATGATTGTTGAGTGTGCAATCCTCAAATCTTATTAATGGATTATTTATGAGAAGAAATAGGAGTTCATTCAAATGTATCTTTAGTCTTGATGTTGCACATATATGCGCTTGTGGCTGGATAATTTAGTAAGAATATAGGGATTATTTAGATGCCTTTATGGAGGAAGTAGTAATGATTTTCTATAGCTTAATTAAGTGAATTAGTGTTTAGACTATGGTTGTAGGATTTTAGTGAGCTACCTCCTCAAGCTTTCAATTCTAATGATTTCTCTACTCCTTAGTTTTTTTTTCTGTGATAATTTTTTTTAGTTCATCCTTACATTAATTCATATAAATTCCTATTATGATCTTTCTTCTAGATCTAACGATAACATAAGCTTGATTTTGGTTGCTTTTATTTGGTTATTGGTCTTTTCTCTATGTCTATTAAGTAGTTTTATTATCAATTATCAAGATAGGGGGAACTTTTCCAGAACTCTAGCGAAGGCCTATTCATCCCTTTGTTGTATCTTTAGTAGCTTATATCTTGCATTTGGTTTCTTTCACATTGTTGGGTCTAGGCATGGATCATATTATTGAGTTTCTGGAGGAAAATTAACATTCACCTTATCACCTCACAACAGAATGTTCAGTATAGAGTGAAATATAAATAACCTTGACAAATCATGAAAAAAATATCCAAATAAAGGGGTAATTTACTTCAATAGAGAGTACATATGTTAATGAGAATTAAGAGAATGTAGTATCTCAAGTAGTGACCATTATGGGAACACTTTACTAGTAAAAGCATAAAAATGGATACCTTGGCAGAATAAATTAATATCTTGTGGAATCTAGTGACAAATATGGGTAAATGTGATAATTTAGGAGCTTCATACCATGTCCATTACATTCAATGAACTCTAATTTTGGAAGGATAAATAAAAAATGAATATTATAGTAGCTTAAATATATAATGCCAATTAAGAAGCTAGTTATAGAAACATGGGAGAAAACATTGGAATAAGTTGTGAGTAGGCATGTCATTTGTTAAATTTTCATTTTTTCTGAAGATAATAGGTTGTCTAGTTTAGTTTATACAATTTACATTTCAAAAGTACTAAACTAGCAATTGCACCATATGTTGCAAAGGAAACGTTGTAAAGGAGTAATAAAGGAAATAATATTATAGAGTAAGTTGAATTTTAAGGTGGTGAAGGAGTTGGAGCTTAAGAAGATGCATCATTTTGGGAAGGCTTTGGTAGCTACATGCATATGAAGGCTCATATCAAATAAGGGTCTATGAAGCTAATTTATCCTCTAAAAGTACGATGAACCTAATTCATTAGAACTAGAGATGATATATTACACCTAGACACTTCTATTATTTAATATGACAATCAAATTTGTATCAACATTATTAAGAGATCAATGTTTTATAATGGTTAAATTTGGCATATCAGTTTATTTTGAATGTTTTTGCCAAAAAAATTAGTACTTTCAATTTTTTTTTAAATGAATTGTCTAAATTCTATAACACAAAGTTACTTCCAGTTAAAAATTATCAAAATTTTATATAACTCTATAACACACATAAATACAAAATAGGACCAAATATTTTATAGTTTAAATATGAAGTACTAAAATTTTTTACACATCAATCTATTTTCCATGCTCAAAAAATTTCATCATATACCATAAGGGCATTTGAGTTATAATATTCAACTTTTGTTTGGTATTATTTTAAGGTTATATATTTGATATTTTAATTATTATGGTAGATATTTATGTTTTCCCTTTATTTAAGTTGACATATTAATTTATTTTTTAATTTAAAATTTAATCTTATGATCATAAATGAAAGATGCTAGTATTCTTTTTGTCTCCATTATATTAATAAATATAATATTAGGAATTTCAAATATTAACTACCTTACATCTCTAAATCCATGTTTAGTTTTTCACATTTATTTAATACAATTATGAAATTACCATGTTAATTATAAAATAAGAAATAACTTAAGGATAAAATAAAATAACAGATTCCAAATGGCATCAAATTACAAATGACATTTTAAAAAGGAAAACAATGACACAAATTTACATATACCAGCCATATTTATTAATGTAATTGTGATAGTTATAAATTCAAATACTCTAATTTTAATACTTTTAATGATATTTTTGAATTTGAACTATATAACTATCATATTAGATAATAAAATGCAAAATCCATTCCTGTAACATACTTACACACTAATATAAAATTGTGTTCTATATTTTTAATAATAATTTTGTCAATAATTAAAATAGACGTTTAGCATTTTAGTTATAACATTTAGCATTTTACATTATAATCAAAGAATTTGAGTTATAACATTTAACATTTTAGTTTCAATTATAAGAAAATTTAATTGATATTATTTTGAAGTTACATATTTGATATTTTTATTTTAATGATTATAGTGTAATATTTATGTTAATAGATATTCTTTTATAGAAAATTGATACAATAATTTTTTTTATTTTTTTTTAATTTAAATTTTTATCTCATTGTTACACATAAAAGATGCTTACTTATTTTAATTATTTTTTTATCTTAATAATTTTTTTTTTCTTAATCTAAATCTTTATCTCATTGTTACACATAAAAGATGCTTACTTATTTTAATTATTTTTTTATCTTAATAATTTTTTTTTCTTAATCTAAATCTTTATCTCATTGTTACAATTTACTTATTTTAGTTATCTATTTTATTTTAATAAATAACAAATCTTTCTCTTAATCTAAATCTTTCTCCACTTTCCTCACTGTATGAAGCAAGAGTAGATCCATAATCAAATGTAAGCTCTGTTAAAGGTGGGATATTATCCCTTGCAAAGAGCATAACATGAGGAAATCGGATGTCAAGGTGATCATGTAGAACAAATTGCATAAGAAGATTAGGACAGGAACTATGCTTTATAAAGCGTGAAACATTCCCAAATTTGTTAGCATCTATTACAAAGTTTAATGGTGGGAAAGCTGGATTGGAATCCTCTTCCTGCTGCTGTTGTTGCTTACACAAGATATCAGAAAACACTCCCCCATTCTGTCCCTCTTTGTGTGTGCTTTAGATTAAGGATATATTCACTGTCACTATTACAAATAGCTACCTGTTCTTCAATGGGGAACACCTTCCCTGTATATCTAGCAATAAAGGTGCCAGTTGCAAGTGGATCCCAAGACCTTACACCCCATCTCTTATCACTGGTTAAGAATACCTCTAAATGGACATTCAAACCTCTTTGAGTTACTCTATTCCGGCAGCTCGGAGGACACCTACACTGCTCATTGCATTCACAGATTAATGATTTCCGCTTTATAAGAATACCATTTGAATTGTATGGTATTTGTTTTCCATTTCTCTGGGAACACAAGAAATAAACTGGATCACATGCACCTACACACATGAACCCCTCAGAAGAGTCCAGCTACACTAGAGAATTCTGGTACCTAAGTGGTTTACTGGTATACTCAAAATGGGGTGGCCCTTTTTCATTGTCTACATTTTTAGAAAGACAGACTGGTAACTTCTCAATCCTTAAGGATATGTATGGATGAAGAAGATCTGGTATTGATAAGGGTTGAGCCTTCCAGACCTTACTATTTTTTAGAATTGCTGAATCAATCTCTGGTTGACCTGGTATCCTATGAAGCTTGTACTTAAAAGTGCCACATCCTAAACGCCCTTTATCTAACCAAGACTGTTCAACTTTATAGAGACCATCATATATATAAATTTTACCAGAAGGACTCATGTTGTCTTTGACACCACGAATCACTCTGATCTCAACTCCATAGTGCATGCTTTGTTCCAAAGAGAGATTGCCTCTCTCAAGATTTTGATCAAAGCTCTACTTCCTATCTACTATATAATTATTTCATCCTTGCCCAGCGTAAATCAACACATCACCCCCATCATCATCATCTTCATAACCACCTGAAGAAATGATACTGATTGCGACAGGCTCATTCCATTGGTTGATTTTAGCAGTAATGAAATCTATACCGGCCTTACTCGGGCCATGTAAACCAATTACACATAGCTCCATTCAGAAATAAAAATGCTTACCACATGAACACCTGGGACTGGACCTATAAATATTCTACCTTAGTTTATCCACTGCCCTTTGTCCATCGTTATGTTATCTGCCTTTAAGTCAGGAAGCCTTGCTCCTCCACCTAATTACTTACAGAATTCATCTTCATTCATCAGATTGTGTCACAATGCATCAAATGTCATCAGAGCCTTCCTGACCCATTCCCTATCATCACCATTAGACGATGCATTCTCTTCAGTGGTACGAACAACGGATGTCTCTTTGACACCATACTTGCGTTTTTTTCTATATGTTTCAGTCTCTGCAAGAAAATTACAAGGAGTCTATAGCATGGAACCTGTTCCAAACACAGTCAGGTCCTTAAAGCGACTCAAATTCATAGCAAGAGCAGATCTCAATTGATCAACATTGGGAACTTGAGTATTGATACTAGAAACCTTCTATCACAGTACAATTTCCCTCTGCATTTTGGCTTCTGGAGTAACTTGCAATTGATTCTCATTATCTGCCTTCAATGCTATGACCCTTGCATAAATATCACTTCTGTCTAGTGTGGACTCTACCACTCTTGTAATATTCCCTCCTACAATTTCCAGTGCCGCCATTCCAGCCCTATTCTCTGTGTTTATTGTAGTATTCACATTCAACCTAGCAGCTTCTTCCATCCCTATAGAATTCTCTCCTCCTTTCGCCCCTGCAGTGAATTCACTTCCATACTCTTGTTTCACTCTAACCAGTCCTACAGAATTCCCTTTTCCTTCATTTTTCCCAACAATAATTTCACTTCCGTTCTCTTTCTTCACTGTAACTAGTCTTGTAGAATTCCCTTTTCCATTTCTGGCCCCCACAGTGCTTTCACTTCCATACTCTGTCACTCTTGCAGTATTCCCTCCTACTGTGGCCAATGCAACAATTCCACCCATATTCTCTACGTTTGTTGTGGCATTCACGTTCAAGCTAGCAGCCTCTGCCAGTCCTACAAAATTCCCTCTTCCTTCGTTGGCCCATGTAGTGAATTCACTTCCATATTATTGCTTCACTGTGAGCAGTCCCACATAATTCCCTTTTTATTCTTCATCCCCAGCAGTAATTTCACTTCCATGCTCTTTCTTCACTCTAAAGAGTCCTGTAGAATTCCCTTTTCCTTCGCTAGCCCCGTCTATACTTTCACTTCCACACTCTATCTTCACTGTAGCCAACCCTATAGGATTCCCTCTTCTTTCTTTGGCCCCAGCACTGATTTCACCTCCATAGCCTGTCCTCATTGTAGCCAGTGAACTGTTATTCGCTCTCAAAGTTACAGGCTCTACAGGTGCTTGTATGCTTTTGTTGTTATTTTTCACAGACAATTGTCCAATAGTAGAATAACGTAGTTGAGGGTGATTTTAGCTTTGGCTCCCACCCATTTGAAAACCCTCAGCGTCCCCTCTCATTTCACAATGATTCTAATTAACAGGTGCTAAATTTGAATTCATATTCATGCGCATTTGCCTCAACATAGACGAATGTAATGGATAGGCGTTCTTCCCACTGCCTACTATGGATTCTTCACTATTCATTTAAGCTTTCCAATTAGTGCTTGCAGTGAAATTCATGTCTCTTTGCAGATATGAAGGACTATGTATTGAAAAATGGTTTTGACTCTTACCCATTATTCTCACTTGGGTTATTTCTGTTCTTACTTCTCTTGGAATTTGATACAACCCCCTTGCCCTTTATTGCAATCAATATCAGAAACACTTGGAGAATTGAATTTCCTATGAATTTGAGAGAGAACAGGAACAGGGTCATTCTTACTACTCACCTGATTATTACTCCCAATGTCCAGTTGAATTCTTTCAGTAAAACCATCTTTCGCGGCTTCCATTTGGGGATTTTTATCAGCACCCATTTTAGCACCTTGCGCAGAGCATCAAATATCTGGGACTTGTATAGATTTCTCCTAATTTTGTCCTCTGAGACTGCCAGCCTGCTCATTCTTCCCCCCCACCTCAACTCTATCAAATACTGAATATATATAAGGAGTATAGGCAGGGGGTTGCCGATGATTGGGAGGGACAAACGTAGGTTGCAGATGAGAAGCGGCCAAATCTGGAGAAACTAGATGAATAGGCTGCACATCCATGATAGATCCCCCACGTCTGGGTATTGTGAAGGGGGTAATACTTCTTAGAGGGCAGAAGCCATTCTTATTAGCCGTATTCATTCTTCCTTCCCCTCAAAACCTCTGCAATAGCGACACAGAAAATGTGTTAAGCAAAGGTCCTTATAACAGCCAAATTCATCTAAAAATCCAAAATGCAGACCATAGTAAAAAAAAAATATAATAACAAATGTTTCCAGATAATCAAATTGAATGATCTCATTTCTTCAATTTTGGATGACAGGCCTAAAAGATGCAGCGACAAAACTTACAACCAAGTATGAAATTACATCCAAGAGGGTTTGAACTCTAGGAACAAACAAGCTTGATAATTTTAACTACTACACAGGAACCCTCGTATAAAAAACCCAAAAGAAATACCATAATTTAAAACCAGTCAGCAAAACCCATGAAGCACAGTAGAGGGACGAAATCAAATGTCGAATTATATAGCAAACCCAGATGTAAAATCCCCCAAAATTCAATTAGATAAACCTGCAGATCAATTCAAAGCCGCAGTTGTTTAGGCAGTGAATGGGCCCTTCCAGCACTTGTCTCCCACTCCCTTCCTCTTGCATTTTTGAGCTCTCCTGTGACACCATTTTCCTTGACATAGACAAGAACAAAACAGAAAATAACGAGTCAAAAATACACAAACCCCTTAATTCTCCAGTCGCAGAAAATAACATTATCAAAAGACCATCCCTACTAGATGCTGCTACTGTAAGCCCGAGTCCAAAGGTGCAGAAAAAAAGAAGAACAAACCTGGAAAAAAAACCATTTGTTAGCGCGAGGTTTTATCACATTCATGGTTAGCATAGCGGCTATGACGTCCACGCGCTTACCTAGTATAACTCCTGCCGAACCGAGCCAAGCCCTGCCCTCATCCCTCCTCCTGTGCAGACAATTTCACCGAAGAGACCCCCAAGCAGAAGAAGAAGAATAATCATAGAGAAACACCTCACAGAAAGAGGATATTGGGAACCCTTATCCCTAGAAATAACAATGTTTAGAATGACTGATTGACCAGGGCCAAGTACCCTCTCAGATCCCTCGCTCTCCATTCGAAGTTCAACCTTCCAAATTTCTCCTCTCTCGGCTCACATGGAATTTCTCAGGTTGTCCATTATCTTCTCATCGGCAGCCTCTAACTCGTTTTCAAAACTGAATAATAACAATAATCAATCAAAGGTTGAAATCATTTGAATCGTCTAACCTGAACATCAATGGTACATAATGGTACATTTGGCATTTTAGGTAAGTTGTTTTCAAATAAGAACGCTTTACAGCGTAATTATTTTCACTGTGAACATTATTAGATTCAATTAATAATTGATTGATAATATGCCACTTTTTTCTTCCAATCTAATGGGAATATGAGGTCATACTGGGTTAGGACAAGTTATCTACAAGGCATAGAATATCTAACTTTCGATCCCTAGCATGGTTTCCAAAAGTGTTGATCTCTTTTCTTGTTAGGGAAAATAATCAACCTGCTAGGGTGTATTTGTAGATTACCTCTGTGTTTTTATAGAAGTAGTGCTACTCTATTGATCACTCTTTGATATGCATATAACTTGAATATTTAATATTAAACATTCAACACATGCACCTATTAGTGTATTAAGATAGAAATAAATTATTGAATCACAAATTCATTTCGTATTTTCATCCATAAATATATATGAAGAAACATATTTCAAGTAAATTCAGATAGACATAAACACAAAGTATCGGTCTATACATAAAGAAATATAAAATAATATCACATATTTAAAATCATAAGAGCATAAGAAAAATATTCAGAAGGCGATCACTTCTTATTTTAAAATGAATATTTCAGATGCACAAATGGAATTCCTTCCCAAAATAAATCCTTTGTGAGAGTCAAAGAATAATTCCCAAACTTGAATTTTTATATTAAAGTCATTTCTTAAAGCACATTCACATAATCATGTTACTTAAATAGAAAATAAAATGTATTCATACTGAAGGGGCTATGATTAGGATCCCATGGAAGAAATAGTAATGAGAAAGGTACATGGAAGAAAGAGAGAAAATACAGTTACTGATTGGCTTTAGAAAATATTCAATAGTTCAATAAAGTTGCATTAACCGAATATAGAGAAAAGAATAGGAATTTTCTTCAAAGAAAATAAACACTCACAAAATTGCAGAAGGATCACAAGTCGAATGAAGCCTCTCTTTATCGTAGTTGTCATATAAGAATTTATATATAATTGACTCCCTGATTATTCCTTATCCTCACTACCTAGGCAGTTATTGTGGATCCACAACTTCAATCAAAATATTCCTGACTCACTCTTCAATGTATTATTTCATGTGCGGGATAGTTATCTCTTTCTTCATAGTCAAATAAAATATTTCATCTTCTATTCCTTTAGTATCTAACTCAAATTCCAAAATATTAGCCATCTAGTTGTTATTGTCATTGCCAAATTTGACTAGAAACTTCTTAATTTGAGATTAAGGAAACTTGCCTAGATTATTGAATTCAACCCCCAATGATAGTTTGATAGCATCCAATTCATATTTAAAACATATATAGGTATAATCATGGAGCACCTAATCATCCAGGGGCCTTTAATATCTTCAGTAATTTTAATGGCCTTAAATAAACCACTACTTCTATATTTATCGGTGCTTGAAAATTTCGCAAGGGCGTATTTAAGTATTTTAATCCTAGAAAACTATCCTCATTTGATTTTTTTTATTCCTTTTTAGGTAGGAAATCCTTGCTAATTTCTTTGAATTTCACTGAAAGAGCCGATTTTATTCACAAATGTATTAAAATCATTTTCAGCAAATTGTTGATCATTCTCTAGGTCCCTTTGTGTATATTCAGGAAAAAATAAATTCTTATAAAATTTTCAAGTTTCTTATTTATATTCAAGTCACTTATTAATATTCATAGAAAATTTATTTTCTAATTCCTATCCACAACGGTGTTGATTTTCTGATCCTCGGGGTGTACTAGGTGTTAATGTTACTTTAGGTGCCTAAATAGATAATGAAATCATGAATAGGGGTGTTGGAATAAGAGCTTCTTCAAGCTCATGTATTTTTTTCAATCATAAAATTTCATGTACAAAATGAGCAATAACATCCCCTGTATTCTGATGTAGATTTAGGATTCCAAAGGGCTTAACTCCTGAAACTAATATTTCACTCTTCACTTGACTCACTATTTTCTTCTTCTTTATTTTCACTTTCTTAAATTACAAATTTATAGTAGACTCATCGTTGGGTGTCTTGCATGGTCAAACATTTCTCTTCAAATGAGGTAGGATCTTTAACATCAAATTCTTCAAAAATATTTTGGGCTTAACCTTTTGATTGATCAATCATTCTAGAGCCACAATACTATCTACTTCCATATCCATGGGTCCTTTTGAATTTTGAAACCCATTTTTACTTGGAATTTTTATTTTATATGATGAGAATACATGCGATTTTTGAAGGTAAATGTAAGGGGTAGCTCTTATCCAACAGCATCATCAAATTTTTGGTCATTTTTATCTCCTCTTATAGCAATTTCTTCCCTTTTCCTCTATGTAGAAAAGTAACTTTGACCAATTTTTGGTTCCTGAGTAGGATGATAGCTTGTATGCCTTTCCCCTCTTTTCTTAGTTTTTCCTTCAATATTAGTACTTTTTTTAGTGGTAACATGGTATGTCAGGATAGATGCTTTAAAGACTTCATCATATTTTCTTTCTTCTAAAATATTTTTAAACAAATTGACATATCTCATAGATGCAAAGTCATTATAAAATGAAGCTTATGAGTCGAATCCTTGGATATATTTAGCTTCAGTTAAATTAAAAGTATTCAATATTTCAAAAAATTATATGAAATGTGAAAAAAATCTTACTATAGCATCTCCCACAGTAAACAAGAATATAGTAAATTTCCTTTTCCTTTTCCTCTCAAATAAATCAACCATGGTTGATACTATCTATGTACTTCAAAAACAAAGTATCTATCACGAAAAAACTTAGGGAGCAATAAGGGTTTTCCTTGATATCCATATATTTTAATGAGAGCATTATCCTCTTGCTCCTCATATCTCCTTTTTCCTATAAAAAAAAAGTGCTTCTTCATTAGAAATCCTTTTGGGTGTTTTCCCTATTAACATAATATGGTTAAATTCATGACAAAAATTATCCTAGACTTAATAAAAATGGAATGGAGATTTTTTCTTCCATAAGATAAGCTACCATAATTTAGTTGGCTATCTATTTGTATTGATTTATTTTTACATTGTAATCGGTAGAATATATTTCCTGAAACTATTGTTATTACTAGGAAGGCCATAATATATAAATTTTGGGTCCTTGGGAAATTGACCAAATGTTTTGATATCATGTTGGAAATAACTTCCACCCAATAAAATAGGGTGTCTCGTTTGAAATAAAAATACAAAATATACAATACTAAATTGGGAAACTTTGCAGTTGATTCACACCATAGAACTTAGGAATATGACTAAGAAAAAACTCTCTATGGCTTAGCAAAAGAAGAGATATATATAGAAGAAAGACTAGATGATATTTGTGTAAATGACAAGATACTTTTTTGGAAAATATTCATCCTCGAAGCTTTTGAGTGTAGAAGAGAATCAATTTTGATGAGGTTCATATTCCTATTGGGCTCAAATAGTTTTAGAATTCTTTTAAAAGCATTGGTAGTAAGAAGCACTGGATTTTTCTTTGAATTGAGTCTAATTATTCTAGTCTTTGAATAAAACTATATTGCACACTAGTAGACAATTTATTTGAAGTAGGAGACTTTATGGATGCATACACCATTTACCAAACCTATGATCCAAATTTTATTTCTCTATATTTATTCTAGGGCCAAAATTAAGTACCATTTATAAGTAATAAACTAATGGAATTTTTTTCCTTTCCTAGCTAATGAGTTGGTTGTCTCCACAAATTAGCTCCTTCCTTAGTTTATTTACCATACTGCGCATTATTTTAATTTATTTTGGCAATATGTGTTATATAAATGATTCCTTAGTGGAAGTGTCAGCTATTAAATTATTGATTTATGGTAGTATTTAATAGGATATCACCTTCTCACGTACCACCTTCATTGTTCATGCGATAATGATAATGGAAGTTAATACCATATGGCCAGTCTTAAAGAGATGTCATAGGAAATAATTCATGTAATAAAATATAAAGGTAGTGAGTTAAGTAATATCCATAATGCAAGGGTATTACATGACACATGAATAATTCACATAAAACGTTATCAAGGTGCATGCAGATATGGTTCATGTAGTATAATATCAAGAACATTTTTTCCATCTTGAGAGTCAAACTTCCTTAAATCTGATTTCGATTATCCTCGAACGGATAAAATGAGTCATTTTCACTAAGCACGGAATGAATGAATAAAGGAAGGATATGGTATGTTGTCAGAAAATATGGATGTGCATAAGGTTTCTTATGCAAAGGATTGAATGTGTAGGAATAATGGTGTGTGGGATACTACATGTGAAGAAGAATGAATTTGCAGAAAAAATTGTTGATGAATATTTCTACACAGAAAATAAAATGACTCATAGTTTTGGAAATGCATAAACCTATGTAGAGTGTAGTGATGTGAAAAGTGTGGAGGGTAGAGTATTTTGACATATTTATCTTGAAGAACAACTAATTCAAGGAAAAACTGAGATGGGAAAAATACAATAGGACTGCAAAAATACATAACAACTCTCTAATTTCTCTAGGTGAATTTTCCATTCTTCTAGAGCATTATCACTTAAATCCCTTTGGGGTTGTTGACATTTCCTCTTTCGATACCAATTGGTAGGGATGTAAACATTAAATATCGTCAAAGGAACACCTTTGCATTTGTGTTAAAGCTAAGTATAAAGCTAGTGTTGGTTTTTCTTAGATGCAATAGATTCACCTCCACAACATCCTAGTAGGGAAAATTTTAAGGTATACATTTTTCCCTTATGTTGTTTTCCCATGTTACTTTCCAAAAAATTGTTTGCCCATTTCCAATTTATCTAAAAACTAATGCACCCAAAATATTTAGCCAAAAATTATTTTACTCTAAAAATCACCAAAACAAATTTTATATAATTTGTATAAAATCGTTAGAAATTTAAATTTTTTTACAAGAATATGACCAATTTTTTTATACTCAACATTGTAAGAACTAATAACATTCACCAAGGCTTCTATACATTAACTTAAGTCTAGATCCTTGAAATTATCCCAACATCCTAGACCATGCATGAACCTTTAAAATATCCTTTAACATTGATCCATAAATGGTTACCATTTTCTAGATTTTTCTTTGGGTGGACATCATCTCATTATTGTCGATTTTTGTCTCCTACAAGCTGAAATATTTTTAGGCATTAAGGGTTGATTAATATTTTAACACTATTTTTTTATTGGTGGTTTCTAATCCTTGAAAATTTTAGGATAATATTTTCATAAATTTATTTTGGGTGTTTTTCATCTCTACTAAACGCATTAGATATGTTTCCTTCATGGCCCAAGTTTTTCTCTCTATTCTCTTAGGGCTAGTGAATTTATTAGAGAATATTGTCCTCTTCCTCCTTGGAGATGACAAGTGAAATGGGGAAGGGTATACATTGGATATTAATGAGAAGAGAGAGTTTGGGGGTGGGGTTGTGAGGAATAGGAAAATTAATGTATGTAGAGGATATACTGGAAGTTTCATCACTATAAAGTAGAATGGGAGAGAAATGGTATGCTAAATTCCATGAGGAATATAAGGATTGAGATGCATGATTAAATCATGGGTGAGGTGTGATGGGTTGGAAACATTTCTCATTATTGTGGAGAAAAATATCATGGGAGGGAATGATATGATGGGAAGAAAAATATGGATGAGGAGATGCAGAAGCTTTGGACTGATTGGGTTGAATCGTTGAAGATAGTGGGTTTGTATGCTAAAAATTTAAAGATGTCAAACCTATGGGGTGAAAGGTTGGATTTTTTCTTTGAACCTTGAGACTTTTTTTTTTTTTTGCTTCTTATGCATTCTTTTTTATTTTCCAACTTATTCCATAAGGATCATTTCATCAAATTTCTAATTATACTTTAACAAGGTGGAGATAGATCCTCACTAATAGTGCATGAATAAACAATTGAATTTGAGTTGAAGGAAAAAATAAGAAATTAAAAGATAAATGATCATAATTTCATATATACAAGGTCTCCAAATTGTCCAATAAATGCCTATATAATATTATAAACAATACAATGTTATAAGAAACCTAATGCCTTAAAAAATGCATCATTCATAAGGAAAAATCTCTATGATAATATAATCACCTAACTCAGAAGTTTCTTTGACATGGAGTAGGAATAACCCACGAAAAACCTAATAAGGACTAAAATTAAGCACATGTAGTAAAAATTATAAATACCCAAACTCAAGATTATTATACACATGTCAAAATAAATAAGGGTTAGAGTCATTAAGGGAAAAAATCATAGCTAAGAAAACATAGGCCCAAAATAATTTTTCGGGCTGGTTTCTGAGATCATGATATTATCTAAAACCCATTAGACATATCAAAGAACTCTTTATCAAGCCATTCATGTTATTGTTGAATTTTTATGATTAAAACCTCAATAGTAGGTTTCCTTCTTCTTTCTCTATAATAAAGGCTCCTAATTGATGTAGAAATTATACAGAAGCTCTGATACCATGTATAAATTTATAGAAATTTTATATCAATGTATTAAATCCGATAGTTTGATGTAATAAAACATGATATTTAATCCTTATAAAATATTTTCAGAATATAAAATGTGATCACTCAATCATATGCAAGTAAGAGAAAGAAGTAAATCAATCACACAACACAAGATGTTCTTGGGGAAAGTAACTACTCAAAACCCTTCTATCATATATTGTATATTAAGTCAAGGAATCATGAAAAAATACAATTCTTAATCTCTCATGAGATTCTATAACACTCTGCCAATTGTCTCCCGCTGATCAAGGAAAATTTTGACAAACACATAGCTAATTTTCCTCCCTCTTTTAGCATGCCTTGCTCACGAAATTCATAGGGAATTAGGCCCATATTAAATAGGAAAATCATCCTTCCTTGACTATGCAATCTATCATGGCTTCCTCATGGCTTTATAATTCACTTGGGCAATTCTCTAAAAATACAACTGATAATTATGTTCCCTTTAACCTCTGTCTTAACTAGGTCTTCCTCAGAAAGAACATGCACGAAATTATTAATAGTGAGTCATTATTTATCTGTTTGATCACTACCTGTAAATTAAATCTAATTTTATTCACTCGACCTCTCACTAATTGATCACTCAGTTAAAATTTAAATTGATTTTAACTAAATTAATTGATTGAACTTATGACACTTGCACCACACTAGTGCATTAACTACAACTAGACCCCCAAAATATTAGAATCACTCTACATGACACATATTAGATCCTCAACTGAAATTTCTTGAGATAAATCACTAATATTGACTTAGATAACTGATACAACTTGTTATGAGATGAAATTATAGCTTATTCTCCAATATATTCAAGGGAAAAATAAATTAGACACCCACATTTCTCACGAGTGTGTAACCTCACGAGTGTGTAACCTCACTAGTGTGTAACCTAACTATTGTGTAACCTCACAAGTGTGTAACCTCACCAATGTGTAACCTCAGTAGTCTGTAACCTCACCAGTGTGTAGCCTCACTAGTGTGTAATTTTTGTCCTTTCTAATTGCCAATTTCATTGTTTCTTGTTGCAAATTTCAACACTCCCTATCAACAAGAAATGAATTCAATCTATCCTGATCTAGTACCTTTGGAATTTTCTGCATGCAACACTTCTCTAGTGTTTTTTTCACCTGCAAAAACTGAAATTGAATAGCCTTCGAACAACTGAATCGATATAATGCATCTGTCATCATCATGTTATAACTTCTGCTAGCTATTGCACCTCTCTACTGGACTCTCTGCGTTGCTACTGACATTTGCATCAATGCCATCTACAATGCTACCAAATCTAATCCGTGATCCAATATCTGACATTTGTCACTCTGATTTATGTCTTCTTGACATATGAATAGATAAATCCAACTAATAGTTCCTATTACTATTACATTGTGGGCTCCTCGTAGCCAGGTTTGATCCATGAGACACGCCATCTCAATGGAACCTACCCAAATTTATCCTTGAGATTATATCTGCACATCACCCCACCTCTCACAGAGAGGTATAGCAGCATGTACTCCCTTTTCCCATCTGAATTGAAATTCCCCCCTTCTCGAGGTCTCTGCTTCAGTGTAATCTTGAACTCGATCTCCTATCTCGTTTTTCGATTATGGCTACTCCACAACCTTCTGAGAGTGCTTTTGAGTCTACATGTTGAGAGATAATTTCTCCCTCTCAACCACCAATTCATTAACCACTAATTTTCTCCTCAAATATTTTCATGCATCCTCAACCTGGAGAGAATACGGGTTCTTGAACCTTACACTGATTTGTTTCACTTGTCCCATGGCTATGTGTTTAAGGAAAAACTTTCCTTTTCTAAACATCACATGATAACCATGGTCTTCCAATACCTCTATGGAGATAAGATTATTCCTTAGGCATGGAACATAAAAAACATCTTCCAGTCTGAGAGGGGAGTCAAAATCCATATAAAATGTAACTGTACCTATGTGAGTCACACTATACCTCCCTTGATCTCCAAACTCTACATTATACTAGAGGTCCTTCTCCAAGTCACTGAAGAGATCTCTATTCCCTGTCATATGGAATAAGGAATCATTGTCTAAATACCACATGCATCCCATTAGAGCACTGGCCATGCATACAATGAGAGTAAAATCAAGCTCGAACTATGAAGCTAGTGCTTCACCCACTGTAACTACAAGCTCCTTCTTGCTTGCCTTCTTCTATGGACAATTCAAGGCATAATTCCCATGCTTGTGACAGTGAAAACACTTGATCTTGGACAAGTCTCTATTTCCCTCTTCACCTTGGGACTTCTTTCCCATGGCTTTCATTCACTTTTTTAGTAATACACAATATTCTTCTTGGTTTTTGTTTAAGGTCCAGTCTCTGGTGCTCTTCCTTATATCTTCTATTACCAAGTCAGACCATAAGCACTCTCAGTCTAGTAACTTCTCCCTCCCAATAAAAAATTCGTGGTAACTATTTCATCTCTTGGGAAGGCATACAAGTGCTAGGATCACCAAACCATCTTGGGAAACTCTCACGCCAACAATTCGAAGCTCATCTTGACATTGAGTGAACTCCACCAATCATATGGTACTGTCTCGCCCTCCTCGATCTTGATATTTTTGAGCTTTTCCTTCAGCGCCAACTTCCTGTGATCACTTCTATTCTAAAACATATATTACAAGGCATTCCACATATCATATGGAGTTTCTTTTCCATGGAGAATGGAGACAATGTGATCTCAAACTCCCTCTAATAAGATCCTTCTTCCCTTTGCTACCTTCTTCTTCCATGCATCAAGAAGTTTCACATATGCTATTGTGGGCTTTGAAACGCCAATATCTATGAATTCCATCAACCCATTTTCCTCCAACATTGCCTCCATCCTGTCCTTCCGTGCAATATAATTCGAATTTCCCTCGAGTGGATATTCAATTCTCAAGCCATTGAAAGAAATCTTGATCTGCGACTTGATCCTGAAGAATACATCTACAAATTTGAACTTGTTCAAGACAAAATCAATTTCTTCTCTTCTATTGTGATTCATGGTGCTCTAATACCATGTAAAAGTTATAGAGAATCTCTTATACCATGTATAAATTTATAGAGATTCTATATCATCACATTCAATCTGATCTTGTGATGTACTAAAACAAGATATTAAATTCTTCTACAATATTTATGGAATATAAAACACGATCGCTCAATCACATGCAATCAAGAGAACGAAGTAAAGAAATCACACAACACAATATTTTCTTGGGGAGAGAAACTCCTCAAAACCCTACTACCATATATTGTATATTAATTCAAGGAATCATGAAACAATACAATGCTTAATCTCTCATGAGATTCTCCAGCACTCTCCCAATTGTCTCCCACTGATCTAGGAAAAATTCGACAAACACCTAGTCAATTCTCAACCTTCCTTTAGCCTGTCTTGCTCATGCAGTTCCTAGGGAAACAATCCACTATTAAATAGGAAAATCAGCCTTCCTTGATTACTCAATCCATCATGGCTTCCTCATGGCTTGATAATTTCACTCAGGCAATTCTCTAAAAATAAATTTATACCTATGTGCCCTTTAACCTTTGTCTCAACGGGGTCTTCCTTAGAACTGACATGCATGAAACTGTTAATAGTGAATCATCTGTTATATTATTTATCACTACTTGTGAGTTAAATCTAATTTAATTCACTCCACCTCTCACTAATTCATCCCTCAGTTAGAACTATTTAAACTAATTTTAACTCAATTAATTGAGTTAATTGATACCTGCACCCCACTAGTGCATTAACTGAAATTGGACCCCCAAAATATTATGATCACTCTACATGCCTCATCTTAGACCGTCGGCTCAAATTTCTTGAGCTAACTCGTTAATCATGACTTAGTTCACTAATACAAGCTGTTATGAGATGAAATTATAATTTATTGTCCAATTTATTTAAGGGAATAATAGATTACACACCCATATTCCTTACCAGTGTGTAGCCTCACTATTTTTTAACCTCACTAGTGTGTAACCTCACCATTGTGTAAACTCACTAGTGTGTAACATCACCAGTGTGTAACCTCACTAGTGTGTAATTATTGTCCTTTTTGGTGGCCAATTTCATTGTTTCTTGTTGCAAATTTGAACATGAGGAGTTTTATTTCTAAAAGGGGAATATGAAATATTTTGTGTTATACCTTTATAATTACGAGGATTCTATGATTTACCATTATTAGGTCCTTTAAGGGGGAGGGGGGGGGGGTGTGGGGGGCTTTATATTCTTTTAAGAGTAGGCCATTATTTTTATCTAATCTCCTCCATAGATTAGATAAACCCATAATCCTTATTTAAGGTGAAGACCAAAATGTGGGCTCAAATCAAGGTACAATTATTTCACATGATTCCCTTGCTGAGGGTATTATGTGAATATTGTAACCCATATGATAACAATTCTTTCAAAAATTTCACTAAATGTTTGGTCAAAATATTCTAAACTTAGAATTTAAAAATAGTGGCTTTCCTATTTCACCATACAAATTGGGCCCTTCTGGATGATTCATATCAGAAAAAATGTACTTTATAACTACCTTAATATTAAGGTTAAATATTACCTTGAATTCATTTCTTATTATGTCCGTATTCCTAATAAATTCTGCAACTTCTGAGGAAACTCTTTTTTTTTAAATCTAGAGGAATCGACAACTGGGCTAGTCTTGTTTTCACGTGACATAGGGTCAAATCCAACCACTACCACTATAAAATCTAGGCATGTATTTATTTCCCTTACCCACACACCAAAAAATTTGGGGGATTTAAACACCATACCTCCTCACAAATAACATTTCATTGACATGAGTTATAATATCTTTTGGGAATAAAAAAACACTTTGCACTAGGACGAACACCATGACCTAGGTTTTGGATGTTTCAGTGTAGGCTGCCCTAGGTAGACCACCCTCCTGGCTCCTGAGGTCACAATATCACTCATGGTAAGCCTTGAGGCTCACCCATTCTCTAAACCAGCGGGGAGAGTCCTGCTCCCCCTACCACATGCCAAGCTCCCACAGGAGTGACGGTCAAGGGCTGACACCGACAATCAGTAAAACTATAGCTTGCCTCATGACACAACAAGGGTGACTCCCACAATGCACAAGAAATTCACACCAGAAACAGAAGAAGAAAATATCAAAGCAGCCACATGCATTGCAAAGGATACCAAAAGAACCATGATCGAGCTCCTTGCACACCACATCAATGAACGAATAAAGTTCATGAAGGATCATGCATTGATAGCTAAGTTCATGGGTTTTTGGCTCATCAAAAAATCTCTCTGAGGATGGATAGCCTCCAAATGGAATCCCAATGGTCATATCGACCTTCAAATATGCGCCAAAGTCTTCTTTAATGTGATCTTCACAGGTATTGAAGACAAAAATCAGATCATGGATGGAGGGCCATATTTCTTCAACTCGGCAGGCTTATACCTATGCCACTGGGCTAAGCGCTTCAACCCAGACAAGCAAGATTTCACATGGGCCCTAGTCTAGATCTTGCTCTATTCCCTCCCCCAGGAGTACTAGGATGAGCTGAATCTAAGGGAAATAGGTAATTCCCTAGGAGAATTCGTCAAAACAGTAGAGGAAACAAAGATAAATTGATATGCAGCATACGCACGAATCTACGTCTAGAGGAACATAGTGGAGTCACTACCTGGTGAGGTAAGCCTATTGCATGATTATTTTGAATGGATACAAACTGTAGATTATGAACATGTTCCCTTCAGATGTTGTAGGTGTCAACTACTCGAGCACCTATTTAGAGACTGCCCCTTAAATCAAAAATCGAAAGCTAACAATGAACCAAATGTTCAAGCTATAGAAGGGTTTATGAAAGTAGCAACCAAGAAAAGGCACAAAAAGATATCCAACTCCAACCAAAACAAAAAATACCATGCGACTAGCAATAGCTTCGTAGCCCTAAATGATGTGAGTGAAAATGAAAATGAACCTGCCAAATATGCATGGTGATTCTCTGAGGAGCAACCCTAGATCTCAAAGACACAACAAGATAATATCCAATAGGAATCCTTTATGAAACCCCAAACCCCTGCACATGCAGGGGACAAATTTGCAACGAAGGGAAAAGGAAAGGCATCGGACCCAATCCCAGAATCTATGCAGGAAGAGCAAGAGATAATTTACTTTGAGGGTCTGGACCTCATAGGGTTAGAGTATGCATGCAACAAGAATGAAATTCTCTCAATACCCTTGTAGTTGATCCATAAGCTGGAAGAAATCCTCACTCGCGAACAACATCTCCCCTCTCATGGCATTCAGGGAGGTATGCTCTTGAATAAAAAATTAATTCTGAAATAATCCCGCAAACGAGGTAGGAAAACAAAGATACAAAGAAAAATCAAAATGGGCAAAGAAATGGTATAATCTGGGAGATTCCCCAAGTTAACCTGATTCTACTCTTACATCCCCAACCTCCCTCAATTAATATCATCTCGTGGAACATCAGAGGGCTTAATAGCCCCACCAATCACAAGATCATCAAGAAAAAGAATCACTAAGGAACACCCTACAGTTTTCTACATGCAAGAAACTAAATCCTCCAGCTCCACTCTAGAAACAGTATTCAAAAGGATATGGAAAGGCTGCAAAAAAATAACGGTAGATGCCAATGGAGCTTCAGGAGGATTGGAAATCATCTGGAACCCCCACATCATTACCCTAGAGAGATTTCATGCCAGTAGGCATTTCATTCAAGCCAACTTTCACTTGATTAGAACCACCATTCATGGCCTACTAAGGAACATCTACTTTCCCTAGAATCTCCAGTAGAAAAATGAGCTTCTAGACAACATTATTGAGCTTGATAAACAATTATCTCTACCACTGTGGTTGCTTGGAGGATAGTTCAATATCATAACCAATATACAGGAAAAAAAGTGTGGAAGGCATCATCTAAACATGGACAGTAATGGATTAAAGAACTTCATCCTACACAATCACCTCATAGATCTAAAAACTTCCAATCATATCCTCACCTGGAACAATAGAAGAGGAGGTACCCATAAGATCACCTTCGGACTAGACTGTTTTCTATTCATGGAAGACCTTATACATTTGGGGTGTGATCCTATAGCCACCATTATTTCGGTAGCGGGCTCTGACCAAATGCCGATACAACTACAATGGTTAAGACCAAGTACGCCCACGCCCAAACCATTCTGCTGTGAACATTGTTGGATCAGACTTCCAGGGTTCAAAGAAATTGTCTCAGACTAGTGGTCCTCCCTTTCACCACCTCAAGGAACAAAAATGTATCATTTCCAGATAGATTTGAATATCCTCAAAGGGAAGTTGAAGGTGTGGAACAAGACCACCTTCGGTAACATCTTCAAAGGTCAAAGAGAGATGGAAGAGAAAATGAAGAAGATTCAACAAATAATCATCTCAGAAGGATGCTCGGAAAATTCATAGAACATAGAGGAATTATTAACAACCCACATGGAAGAGAGAAGATGCCAGGAAGAGATCATATGGAAAAAAAAATCTAGGACTTGCTAGCTCAAATATGAAGAAAGAAACACAAATTTTTTCCATCACCCCACCATTCAGCACAGGATTCACAATAGAATCACACTCCTCAGAAATCTATATGGAGAGTGACTGGAAAAGAAAGAGGATATCACAGAGTAGCTACATAACCACTTCAAGGATATACTCCAAGAACCCAATCATTAGAGGCATGAGACTATAGGAAAAATCACTCAGCACATACCTAAATTGGTCACAAAAGATCACAACCAGAGTCTGCTTAAAGCCACCACTCTAGCTGAGGTGGAACAATTAGTCTTCCAACTAAAGGAATGGAAAGCTCCTGGCCTGAGGGATTCACTACCAACTTCTTCAATTTCTTTTGGGAAACCATCAAAGAAGAGGTTTGGGATGTCGTTGAGGAATCGCACATCACTGACTGGCTCCTTCTCGCTCTCAATGCCACCTTCCTCACTATCATACCAAAAGAAGACAATGCTACAACACCAAGTAAGTACAGACTCATAACACTCTGTAATGTCATTTATAAAATAATTTCCAAAGTTTCTACTAATAGACTGAAGCAGCTCCTACCCCTGCTCATTTACCCAGAGAAAACGGGTTATGTAGAAGGATAGAAAATCCTTTATGGAATCATTTTAACCCATGAGGTCATACATTCTCTCAAAAATTCCAAAAAACCTGGTATGCTCCTCAAAATCGATCTGTCCAAGGCTTTTGACAAACTCAGTTGAGACTACATTAAACAAGTCCTTCTAGATTCTGACTTTAGCCACACCTAATTAAGATGGATAATGAGCCTTATAACCTCCCCTTTAATTTCCATTTTGGTCAATGGCATACCTTCAGCAACCTTCAATCCCTCAAGAGGTATCAAGTAAGGATATCCCCTTTCGCCCATCATTTTCATTATTATGGAAGAAGGACTAGGCTGCCTACTCAAAAGCACTTTCCATTTAGGTACCCTGCAAGGCATACCCCTTCACAATCTCCCTCCCACTTCCCATCAACAATTTGTGGACGATAATATGATTATGGGACACCCCTTGGTCTAGGAAGCCTAATCCCTTAAAACTCTGCTAGACTGTTTCTCTGAATCTTTTCGCACACAGGTCAACCTTGAAAAATACCAAATCCTCTTCTTCCATACTTCCCCTATCACCCAGCACAACATCACCCGCATATTAGGCTTATCCATAGCTTCCTTTCCCTCTAAATACCTTCGGGTCCCTATCACAAACATTGGCATTAATTATTTCTCATGGATAGCACTGCTGGATAGAATGGAAACCAAGCTATCTAACTGGACCCACTGCTCTCTCAATATAGGAGGCCACATAGTGCTCATCAAAGTGGTTCTTCAGTCTCTCCCCATCTACCTCTTCTTAGTTATCACAGCCCCAAAATGGATCCTTGATGTAGACTAAGCCACATTTACCATAGTAGGCATTCCAACAATTGTTAAATGCATGTCAACTATATGTCAAATACATTTCCCAAGAATTTCATTCTCTGTATTAAGTTTCAATGGTGAAACCCCTTTTCTTCTCCAACATTTCAGCCTTTAAATATTTATGCAGAAGCATTTCTTCATTTTTAAAATCCACTTTATCCAAACTTTAAACCTTTACACAGAAACTCTACCCATCCATTTCTTAACTTTATAAACCTTTATATTAAACTCAAGTGGAATATATATAATATACATAGGCTTTGTGGAATTTTGGTAACTACATAAGCTACAAACCTTGGTTTTAACCCAAACTTTAGGTTATAATCACCTTCAACAATAAAACCCTTTATTAAGAGCATGTAAACAATATCTTAATTGGAATGCCTAAACCGTTTAAACTTACCACTTCCACCTTTCTCGTGACTCGGCACACTTACCAAGGCTCTATATAAGGCTTCAAACTCCACCGTATATTATTTTATCGGCAATCCAATGGTTATTTCTCTCCAACAAACCCGATGATTAAAACTTTGAAGTCATGGGACATAAGTGGTTTTCGGTGGGCGATGTGGCTTCTCCACATGTAATCGCTCTCAAGAAAATTACCACCTACCTCTTCCTAACTACATGATATACCATTGCCGCCTTTGACGACCGCTTTTCCATTCAATATGCTATTCCCCTAATTCATTATGTGGTCACCTTAATTCTTTTATGGATCACCATCCATATTTTGTTATGTAGTGAATGGATATGAACCATCCATCTCATCTCTATGCTGTGTACATTGGATATTGAATTTAAGGTCACGTTTTTGTAATGGGCATCGATCCATTCTATAATCAATGATTTATCTTTGACATAAGAAAATACACAAAAAACCTTTTACATACATTACTTCTTACCTTTCTCATCCACACTATAGCCTGAATTGATTCATTATTTCGTTGTTGGGATGCAAGTTAATCTACATATGGAACAATATCGTATCGAACATTTATGTAATGCCACAATCTACATCCATTCCCACTTTTCGAAATCTATTATAAAAAACTATACGCACTTCAGATGAAGTCATAGCATTGATATTTTTAACCTTGTCTCGGCATTTGCATCAAACTTTCTCAATTGTAAGTGGACCCACAGTGGAACTGATCTCAACTCGAATCTGTAAAATCCAGCATCTATACGAGCATTCTCTAGTAAAGCTTCTCAATATTATTAAGACCAGATTCAAATTCATTACTATCAGTGTTCTATAGTGTTTGCATAGTTTTCTTCAATGAAAAGATAACACCTACACATACGAAAAGGTAGTGAATCAAACTGCAAACAAATGTTATGAAAAATTACTCTAATTCCGATACATTTTATAATCAATCACTCAATACACACCCCACAACTTAGGGATCGAATTCTTGGTATTAATAAACACATATATACATAGAAATTTCTTTTCTGGCCTGATTTTCTAATCAGTGGCCTTTTCACCCACTCTTTGGCCCGTAGGCTTCACAATCCAAACCTTTTCAATATATCTAAATCCTGAATCCCTCTCCTTTATGCCTTGAGGTTTAAAAATTTTATTCTAAAGGTTATGTGAAGCAATTCTGGTTCAGATCCTTAACAATTTCAACTAACCCCTAAGAATCCTTTCAGTCCCATAAATCATGAACTAATTCTTAATTTAAGATCTACAATTAATTTCCAAATCTCTCAATCCCTATGAGCTCTCAACTGTCCTAATTCTCTCATGTTCTCCAACATTTGAGAACATTTACAAAATGCCTCATAATATCTAATTAATTCTTATTCTAAATATATCTCATTAAAATCACTCAAAACATTAATAATTACATTAATTTAATACATAGGAAACCAACTTCCTTGAAAACACAAGACCCCCATGTCTACTATAATACAATGAAATTTATGAGCCGCATGCTCCTGCATCAGAATCCCAAGGTTGAAAACATTCATGATCTCCAGATCATGTGTTCTCATATGTTGATATAAAACCTCCAGGGTCCCAAACTTTAATTTGTAGTTGTCAAAATGCTATGTTCCTTTGTTGTTGTTGTATGTTTTATATCTTTTGTTTCATCTTCCTCTCTTTGTCAATCAATTTCAAATTCTGATTGATTACTCTTTCTACTTTCAATATTCTCCATCTAGACTGTTTCATCATCAACTGCCAGAATTCCTCAATCTCCATCTCCAACACATCCTTGGGCTAGTACATACTCTGCCATTTGCTGCTATCTCTTTCTCTTTGCTTCAGTTTGTTGTTGTTGTCCACCTCTTGCATCTTCACATTCTACATTTCTTCAAGATCTTTTATTTCCCAATATTGAAATTGATATTTGTCTTCCTCTTCCATGGTTATCTTTTCCTCCATCAAATCTTGATTCTCCAACATAATTTTCAGCAATCTAATATCTTTGTTCCATGGATTTAATTCTTCCACGAAATTTTCTTCTTCCTTCTTTACTTGGCTATTATTTTTCACCAAATATTTTCCATCATCTGCAACAAAACCCGCACTCACAAAACAATTATTAAAATTGAAAACATAAGGCCTCAGTGCCTCTTCTTCCTTTGGCAACATTTCAATTTGCTGCTATGAAATTTCCTCCTCTATCAGCACATCAGTATGTTTATTCAACCTCTCTAAATAATTCTCTAAAGGACTCTCAAGACTGTCAGCAAGTCTTTCTTCCACAGAATTTGCTTCAATGATGTCTCTTTGTCCTGGTTCATAGTAGTGAACTTCCTTCTCTACAACCATATTGTCATACTCAGAGTTTTCCAGCAAATACTCTAGCAATTTAATTTCTTTTTGACATTTCATAAGTACTTCATCATCACTTATAATCCCTGCATTTATACACAAATTTTCAGTTTGAAAATTACAAGGTTCAATAGTCTCAGTTGTTCCTTCACATATCAGCTCTTCATATTGAATCTCATCTCCTTCTTCCACAAGAAAGTGTTCCTGTTTTGTAACAACTTCAAATATCAATTCATTACTAAGTTCTTTCTGCTGTAATAAGTCACTTCTTTTCTCATTCAAGATACATTCTCTATAATTCTTTACTTCAGAGTATTTATCTTCTGAAAGATACTCTTCCATACTTTTGACAACTTCAAAATATTTCTCATCCTCCTCAAAACGTGTAATCACATCAAAATTATTCGGTACAAAAATACAAGGCTTTACATCCTCCTATTGATCTGAACTTGCCCAATAGTTTATGGAATCATCAATAATTTATTCTTCAGCAAGGTAAACTTCTTGTTGTCTTGAATTCTCACAATAATTCATAAGATATTTCATAGATCTCCAGTCTTCATGTTCACCCATAACTTCACCCTGTTCTGCATCAGAAATGGAAACTTCCATTTTCAACTCAGCTTCTCTATGTTCTTCACATCTCAATTGCACACTCATCATCTGCTGAAGCTTTCTCAGCCCCTCTGCTAACTGCATATTCACCTGTTGTTCTCTCTTCTCTTGTATCCTTTTCCACTTCACTTTCTTCTTCATGACATAACAATGCCTCTAAGATTCCTTATTTAGCTGCAACATCTTCATTAATACTTCAAGATGAACTGCAATCTCAGCCTTCTCCCTTTCATATTATTCATCACTTAATTGTCGTTGTATTCCATTTGCCTTGGCATATTCTTTCTTCACTTTTCTTCTATTGTGGTATCTCTCAGAATTTCTGTTATCTCTTCTATGACTATCAGTAGTCATCTTCTTCTCCATCTCTATCTTCATGATTTCCTCACTCATTCACCATGAGCTATACTAAATCCTCTACAACAGAAAATCTTGCCTATTGTCACTTACCTCACCAAGCTTCTCTCCTTTGAACTTGGTCTTTTGGAAAACACTGGTCCTCTATTCTCTAGAACCTCTTCAGCATTCCTATCTTCTCATTCTAGGCTTCAACTCATCTGCACCTTTTAAGAACATAACTGTCCTTTTTGTGTGGAATTATTCAAGGTTCTATCACATTCTTCTTTCACTTAGAAATCACTACTCCTTAGGCTTGATATTTATTTGTTGAGATATTTCATCTTGTCTGCAACCAAAATTCTACAACCATAGTCTTCAAACCATATTAAAATAAAATACACTTTCTCACCTTCAAGATCTCTTCATGACCTCGTTCTCCCATTCACTTCTACTTTAAATGAACTGATCTCATTTATTTCTACAAATGTCTCTTACACTTCAACTCTGTGTATTTGCTACTTATCAGATTCAAAATCTGATGTCCTCTTGCTTCATTCCATCACCATCGTACCTGTATACACAACTTCCAAAACATTACTCTATTCTAAACTTCTCTCAAAGAACTTCTACACGCAGAATCTCCTTGTTCTGCTCTGATACCAAAAGTGATGTAGCCTAAGCCGCATTTACCACATGAGACATTCCAACAATTGTTAAATACATTTCAACTATATGTCAAATACATGTCACGGGAATTTCAATCTTTGTATTAAGTTTCAATGGTGAAACCCCTATTCTTCTCCAACATTTTAGCCTTTAGATATTTATGAGAAAGCATTTATTCATTTTTAAAATCCACTTTATCCAAAATTTAAACCTTTACACAGAAACTCTACCCATCCATTTCTTACCTTTATAAACCTTTATATTAAACTCAAGTGGAATATATAAAATATACACGGGCTTTGTGGAATTCTGGTAACTACATAAGCTACGAACCTTGGTTTTAACCCAAAATTTAGGTTATAATCACCTTCAACAATAAATCCCTTTATTAAGAGACCGTAAACAATATATTAATTGGAACACCTAAACCTTTTAAACTTACCACTTCTGCCTTTCTCATGACTCTACACATTTACCAAGGATCTAAATAACACTTTAAACTCCACCATAGATTATCTTATCAGCAGTGCAATGGTTATCGCTCTCCAACTAACCTGATGATTAAAACTTTGAATTTATAAAAAATAAGTGGTTTTTGGTGGGCGACGTCGCTTCTCCACATTTAATCACACTCTCAAGAAAATTGCCACTTACCTCTTCCTGATGGCGCGATATACCATTACCGCCTTTTAAGACAAATTTTCCATTCAATATGTTATTCCCCCGATTCATTATGTGGTCACCTTAATTCTTTTATGGATCACCATCCATATTCTGTTATGTAGTGAACGGATATGAGCCATCCATCTCACCTCTATGCAGTGCACACTGGATATAGACTTGAAGGTCACGTTTTTTTAATGGGCTTCAATTCATTCTGTAATCAATGATTTATCTTTGACATACACAAATCCACACTCAACCTTTTACACACATTACTTCTTGCCTATTTCATCCACATTGTAGCCTGAATTGAATCATTTTTTTGTTGCTAGGATGCAAGTTAATCTATAGATGGAACCGTAGCGTATCAAAAATTTGTGTAATGCCACAATCTACATCCATTCCCAGTTTCTAAAATCTACTATACAAAAATATACGCACTTTAGCTCAAGTCATAGCATTGATATTATTAACCATGTCTCATCATTTGTATCAACCTTTCTCAATTGTATGCGGACCCAGAGTGGAACTGATCTCAACTCGGATCTATACAATCCAGAATCTATATGAGGATTCTCTGGTAAAGCTTCTCAATATTATTAGGACCAGATTCAAATCTGTTACTATCAGTGTTCTAGAGTGTTGTGTAATGTTATGCAATGAAAAGATAACACCTAAATATACAAAAAGGTAGAAAATCAAACTGCAAACAAATGTTATGCAAAAGTACTCTAATTCCCATACATTTTATAATCAATCACTCAATACACACCCCACAACTCAGGGATCAAATTCTCCATATTAATAAACACATATATGCATATAAATTTCTTTTCTAGACTTATTTTATAATCAGTGGCCTTTCCACCCACTCTCTGGTCTGTAGGATTCACAATCCAAACCTTTTCTATACATCTAAATCCCGAATCTCTCTCATTTATGCCTTGAGGTTTAAAATTTTTATACAAAAGGTTATTTGAGCCAATTCTGGTTCAGATCCTTAATAATTTCAGCTAACCCCTAAGAATCCGCTCAATTGAATAAATCATGAACTAATTCCTAATTTAAGATCTACAATTAATTTCCAAATATCTGAATCCCTATGAGCTCTTAACTGTCCCAATTCTCTCATGTTCTCCAACATTTGAGAACATTTACAAAATTCCTCATAATATATAATTAATTCTTATTCTAAATATCTCTCATTAAAATCACTCAAAACATTAATAATTACATTAATTTAATACATAGGAAACCAACTTCCTTGAAAACACAAGACCCCTTATGTCTACTAAAATACAATGAAATTTTTGAGTCGGATGCTCTTGCATCAGTCCTCAAATCCATGCAAAAACTACACATGACTTTCCTTTGTGGAGGAACCAAAGAGAAAAATAAATGGGCGTTAGTCAATTGGAAAGAATTTTTCAAGCCAAAAGGTCATGGTGGGATAGGGCTGCGAGACCCAAAACACAACAATAGTATCATGGGTGCCAGTATTTGGTAGAAATGGGTCTCCAAACCTCACACGCCTTGGGAAAACCTATGGTCATCCAAATATGTCAGAAACTGGCTGAAGGAAGACCTCATCAGATTTAACATAGATCCAAGAGGATCCCAAATATGGAAAGTGGATAGCAACCAAAAACAATTGATACAAACCCACATCTTCTGGGAGTTTCATAGTGGTACTCAAGCTAGATTCTGAGAGGATTCCTGGCAACAATTTCCTAGACCCTTGTGGAGCACAGTATTACAGCCAAGGTAGTGGAAATGTGTATAGGATATCTAGACCGGTGACACAACTCAGGGATATAGGAACTGGATTCATACTAACTGATGGAAAGAAGATTAGAAAACTGATAATCACAGAGATATGTGGGAGTAACTAATAATTAAAAGAAAAATCAGAGCCCAACCAAGACCTGATATTCTTCGATGGGGTGACACGCCAAGTGGAAACTACTCCAGCAAGGAAGCCTACAATCTCTTACTATAGCAGAACCCAGATCCATCCAATCTCATCTGGAAGAAGATATGGTCTACCAAGCTCTGGCCCAAAGTAGCCACCTTTCTATGGATGCTCAGTAAACGACGCATGCTCACATGGGAGAATATATCGAAGTGAGGGGTTTGGGGACCCTTAAGATGCCCTCTATGCCAGGAAGACCTTAAAACTATCAACCACTTATTGGACCTCTGCCCCACATCCAATGCTCTATGGGATAGGATCGCAATTCTATGCAGAGGCACTGACATAGAAAGGGGCAACATCATCAACACTATCAACAGGTGGAAAAAAAACCAATACTCTAGCAACCTTCTGAATAGACTCTGGCAATTGATTCTAGGCCTCCTTATTTGGAACATATGGAAAGAAAGGAACAACAGGATCTTTAAAGACAAGGCATCCAATCAAGATAAAATTTGGTGAAGCCTACACACAACCTCACAGAAACCCTTGCCATAACTCCCTGGAGTAAGGACTATTTCTTGACATCTATTGCGGAGTGTGACATATGGAGCAACTGGCATATGAGCATAAATACCCCCATGGAAAACCCCTTAGGGAACGCAGGAAGAACCACCGGCCCTAAATAGTGGAATCCACCTCCAAATGGTTTCTTAAAATATAAATTTGACGGAGCATCCAAAGGCAACCCCAGAAATGGAGAATTTAGAGGTATCTTCAGGAACTCCAAGAGCAAGCCCCTTCTGATCTTCTATGGAAATACGGGATGGGACAACAACAAATACACAGAGCTAAAGGGACTCATTGAGGGCACCTACAGAGCCATTGAGTTCAACTATTTTCCCCTAGAAATGAAGGGAGATTTACAAATCATCACACAGGTGGCCACACAAATTCTCCATAGCTCTGCCTCCACAAAGGTATCCACCAGCTGGAGGCTTGAAAACAGGCTCAAACTCCTACAAAAATTGATAAAAAATCACATGGACATAAATTTTCACCATGTGCACAAGAAAACGAACACTGTTGTAGACCTCCTTGCCAACAAGGGTGTTGAAAGTCACAAAGAGCTGCATTACTCCAACCTCACCCAAATTGAGGATGATTCTTTAAGAAGATATTACCAAAAACCTATCCAAAAGGAATTCCTCTCCTCAGATGCGGGTGACAGTGGAAGCATGTATGAAAACAGTCTCTCCCACAGTCGAGATGATGAGGATCTGCAATGCGGCCATTCACTTGAAGTGGATCCACACGCCTGCATTAATTCACATGAGGTGACAGAGGAAAAGCATCATGAATATATGCATATCCAAAAACCACCCCTCGGGGGTACCTCTTAGCTGCAATCATTTGAATGATCTCCCAGATGGATGTGATGTTCTTCCGTAACTTGAAGTACATGCTTCCTCATGAAAACTATTGCAGCATGCAGCTATGAGGGAGTCATAGTAATTCTCAGCATCTTCGCATGTGCCATAGGCCTACAAAAGGGAAGGCCCTTCCCGACAATGCTAATCATAGTATGTTCCTTTTGGCTTTTTTCTTTCATTTTTAGCCATCCTCCGCGCCCCTCCTACTTCATAGCCTCCCCCAAAAGCTAGTTATGTAGAATCCCCATTGAATGTGCACCTCACCTCAGCTCCATTTTCCTTGCTAGTTTCACCAACTTGTGTGCTCCCATTACCCATCCCCCCTATTGTGCATCCTCCACCAACACACTTCACTATCCAATAGCACCCCATTGCGCAATCCCCATCTCTGATCAGAGCCGCTTCTCCATACCTCTCATCCCCCCATCTACCCACTGCTTCACCTGTCCATGGCTCTAAGACTAGCTAAAGAACAATCAAAGGAGGCCAGAGATGTGTGTTCCCTTGACGCTACTAGTGAATGCCCGATAACTGTTTAGATTCCTTTAAGGACTACTCTTCAGGTGATCAGGCTAGGAAGGCCCTCAGAGCCCCATGCATGACTAGGAGGAGGAGGCCCCCACTCATGAAATGCATAGAAGCAGAAGCGGACCAAGGAAATTCACCATTTTTCACAAGGAGCACCCCGTGCCCCGGAAAACCGAGCCTCTCCCGGCGCAAGAGGTAGAGGGGGAAGATGTCGATATTTGGATAATAGACCCTAAAGGCACCTGGACACGAGTCCCGGATGCTGAGTACTTGGTTTCTACCATCCTCTGCGCTTCTGCTTCCAGGACTCTACGTCGACCTACCACTGAAGAGGAAGTCACTGTGCAGGAGTACGCCTGCCCCATCTTGGAGGAAGATCATGATATCGAGGATGATGCAAAAGACCGATGACTGCACAACAACTCATCTCTTCTTATTTTTTTGTTGTGCTAGTTATTATCACATATCCTTTACTTTCACTAGTGCTATGGCACATTTTGTAATCTTCTGTTTGATGTTTTTTCCAGGCTGGTTTCCTCCAAGGAGGCAGCCCCATACATGCACAATTATGAAGGCAAGAAAGGATGGGATTGGTTAAGTGTAGCTTCCCAACACAACCTGTAGCGTATGTAATGTTTTATTTTCGAATTAATATAGTTTAGCCTCAGTTACCAAAAAAAAAAAATTTCATTGACACAACCATCACCAGTTGAGCTACCCCGTAGGTGCTAACTTTGGAGGAACTGTTAAGAGAAAGATATGTTTCTTGTGTTGGTTTTCCTTAAATTCAATTCTAATTCCTAAATTTAAAAAAATATTTGGTTTAAGTGCCTCCGTTGAAGCATAAAATATTATAGTTGCAATTACAATTACCATTAATACCAAAGGTTTCATATTTTCTTAGTATAATGTTAATATTTGTTTGAAAGCATTTGTATGTTGCGAGGTGTCGAATCTCAGGGTCACTTTTTGGAAACATTTAATTTTCATCCTCCAAAATATTAAGCTTAGTTACTAAAAGAAGAGACTAAAGGAATGATATCTACATACGTTTATCATGATTGTGAAAATATTAGATATGGTGCACCTAGCAAGGGAGAAAGTTTTACATGATTCATATTTACATAATAAGTGTTGAAACCTTAGTGAATAGTACTAATTCCTAAAATTTCAACAATAAAATAGTTTACAATATATAAATTTTATAAATTTTGATGAAATGTAAAATAAATTTGTTTTATGAAATTTGAAAAAAAATTCTATTAAAAAAAATAGTTAAATAAAAAAAATTTAACCTTTTAAGTCGAGCGGGTGGCAACTCAATTTGTGACAAAAATAATGTCTGTCTCGAGAAAACTAAGAGATCCAAGGTACAAATATGCCCATTTATGACCTGGTTTATGTGGAGGAAGAAAGTTCATAGACCCTCATATGTTTACAAGTAGCTACATGTGAGACGAGCTGTTGGGTTCCTCTGGGATAAGAAAGAAAACTAAATAACAAATAAACAAATAACCTTTTAAGTTTTATTTACTCAACATTTGAAAATATACGTAAAATATACTTTAACCATTTACATCAATTTTACAAACATTTAAAAAAAAAATTAAATAAATTTAATTTGATTGTTTCGAGAGGCACTCTCCAACCCAGTATGGAAGATATGTTGTAATGTAATGCCCTTTAAAATTCTGACTTGATGAAATTACATAAAATATTATAAAAATTAAATTAAATTTAAAAAATTAAAATAAAATAATAAATATTATAATTATTAAAAAAAATTGACTCACTGAAATTAATAGAAAATAAAAGAAAA
The DNA here is from genome assembly GCA_034641835.2 of Pinus albicaulis. NCBI lineage: Eukaryota > Viridiplantae > Streptophyta > Pinopsida > Pinales > Pinaceae > Pinus > Pinus albicaulis. Next base: position 469,048,884 of record CM076576.1, read on the forward strand.
ATAAAATTTGTAAAAATAAAAATAAAAATAAAAATAATAATTACTCTTTTTTTCCTGAAAAATAAATTTGTAACTTTCAATTAATCAAAACTAAAAAATATATTTTTCATGTGCATCATCTGTTAGAAACCAGGACAATATTGAGAGGGGAGGGTGAATTAGTATTGTAGGAATTTTAACAATTTCTCTTACTTATGCAATGATATTAGGATATAATAAACAATTAATTCATATGAGCATGACATGAAAAAAATTCAATAATAGAAGGAACACAAATTATTCAAAGTTCCCTTCAATTTCTTCATGAAGAAAGCTACAAATTGTTACAAATTTCTTTGGCTACAAATAGCAGGAAACTACAACTCCCCGATTTATCAGCTACAACCCCAAATATTTACTAGCACCTACTCGAAGGAGCTACAACCCCTAATTTGTAAGCTACAACTTGCTTGACATTAATGATTCATTTTTCATCCATCTTCAAACTCAAACCATGAACTATACCTCTTCTTACAAAATAACAAAATTTTTCCAACACCACCTTCAGATATCTTTGATTACTGAGAAATACAAGATTACACTAGCACACCAACACCTCAATGTACTACAAATTCTTGCACAAACACTTCGTTGAATTCCTCCAACAATTTTTCTTATAATTAATTTTTACTAATTATATTTAGCATGATGTTTTAGTTAGCTTCATTTTTAATATTTGCATGAGTCTTGTAATTTATGCCTCTATCATGCTCATTTAAGTCTTCTAAATCTGCTCTTCAAGTCATCAGAAACCTAGTCATCTGTTTCTGCAAGTTAAACTTGTCAAATTTTCTTATTCTGCCAATCTTGAACTTTTACGGGATTTTGCTACAATTTTAACTCGATTTCCAACTTTATTTTCCAGTATATTTTGAAAAAATTCCAAAAACGTCACCTTACTCATCCATGCCACCATATTTTAACTTCATGTCACGACCTTCACCTTTGTCTTTAGGCACTTAATCACTTATCACTATGCTTTTTATCCTTGATTTCACTCTCTTATTCATAACTACTAAATATAACCCATGCCTTAGTGCTTGTATTGCTCCTCGATGCCTTTATCATGACACAAATAAATTATGCCTCTTTATATTTGTTGAGCTCTTCCTTACGAGATGAGTGTTCCCAATGGGGTTCCCCTACATTTTTTTCATTCATCGATTCTTTGTTTTGTCCACAACAATTATCTTGTTTCCTGTATCTCGACACTTCCACTTTTTTTCCTTATTTTACCTCTAATATTTACCTTGCGGGATGAGTTTTCAAGTTGGGTATGCCTGCTACACCTGCAATCCAGTCAAATATCTAGAGGGATTGGTTGGCTCTAACAGTTTCCCTATTAGCTTGAAGGTTCCTCTATAAGTCGTTTCAAATTATTCTAGGATCCTGGCAATAGGATGACATCATGCTGACATCACACATTCCACATGTCACTTCTAGAGTGGTCCATGTGTCACCCAAAAATCATCCACTTGGGTACCTAAAAACCCCAAATCTACATGCCATGTGTACATCCCTTATTAAGCCATGTCACTATTGATGTCATCATCCACCTATGCATCTACATCATCCCTACAAGCCAATCATATTGTGCCACCTATATTCTATCAAAGGAGGGAGAAAGACGTCTCGAAGCCTTGCATCTTCTCCATTTTCCCACTGTAAAAATTTCTAAGGGTCCCATACTTTTATCACTATGATGTCTCTCTGTGTTTGGCACGTTTCTCTGCTAGTTGAAAACCCATTTCTAGTCAATAATGGAGGTTACGAGAACTCCTCAGTTTTTTTGTGGTTTTGAGGGCAGGGTGTGTCTTAATCAACCATTGATGTTGATCTTTCAGTTGGTGTTTTGTGGAAAGAAACCTTTTTCCACCCCCTTACACATTAAATTTCGAGCTACAAACCCCCACGAACTTACACTAATTTTTTTATGGGGACTCATGGTGCCTGATACACATCATAACATGCAGACCCTTTAACTGTCAAGTAGGGGCCTCCTGCTCTAAAAATTTCCACTAAGAAGTGTGCATCCTTTTTGATCAATGGTTGACATGTGGACCAGTGGTTGTCATTGATGTCAACCAAAACATCACCGAGGGATACTCCATTCTTGCATGGGAATTTTGACTTGAAAAATTACACTATTCAGATTCAAGGATATTTAGGATGGTTCTACTTATAGATATGTTTATGTTGATATATGGCACACCATATAATTCTTCATGGTTTTAGATATTCATGTTTGAATTTAGTAACCCCAATTAGTGGGATAAAACCCCATGGGTTTGTAGCATGACACTAATCATTGGCTCTAGACATTGAATATTAAATAATTAATAATTTTTTAAACTCCTAAAATCCCTCCAATTTTCACTTGTTGAAGACCCTCTCAACGTAAGAATTTATATAAATTGTGACCATCATATCCTCCTGATGCAAGGATTTCGCTACTTAAAACAGGCCATCATAGCATTATCACTATAATTTTTTTTTCTATGAAGCTTCAGATGCTAAAAGGAAAACCCATTTGATTAAAAATCCTAATGAAGTGTTTGATTTAATTTCAGATATTGTTTCACTATATTTTTAGAGATATGATCTGTGGAAGTTATATTTTTTAGAGGATCATGAATTTCATGTCAAATAGGTGACCTTGGGAAAATCATTATAACTTTCTCTCTGAGCATTGGATTCAAAATTTCAGCAGAAGTGACATAAATAGGATAGATTATAGTTTGTTGGATATTATTTTTAGGACCAAAGGTTGAAACATTAACACGTGGCACTTCATACAAGTTCTCTCTACTGAACCAGTCTATAATCATGTCATCGTAGGAGATTGGACATAAATATTTCTTGAAGAGTCCAATATTGATCAAACCTATGGGGTTGGAAAGAGGACTCATAGGGATACCATAGGACTCATTTTTAGATCTTGGAGATCTGAAATTACATAGATACAATAGATTCAATATTGGGCTTCTAGAAGGCAAGAAAAATATGCATTCAAGGATCACTGCAGTAAGGACAACACATCAACAATCAAGGGTAAGTCCACTACAACAAGGTATTTAAGATTAGAGTTTGAATTTTAATTTGAATATCATCTCTGACATGTGTTTTTGTAGGACGGTGTAAGTATTGTGCATATATGTTTGATTGGGTTTTGCTCATTAATTTTGAATGTATTTATATTTGAATGTTGAATATTCCCATGACATATGGTTTGTAGGACAGTGTAAATATTTTTTTTGTAGATTGGTTTGGGTCTTGTTCATTAATTAATCTACAGGAAGGAGTACACAATATGATAGCTTAGACACATACTAGAAGGGAAATGCAACGTCAAAGTACCATTACATGAAACAAGCACATCAATACCTCAACATCTGCTAATGTTTGAAGAAGCAGTGTCAATTCAAGTATCAGGTTGTGTCAAAAATCAATATTGTAGAAATCATCATTGTAAAATTGTAAAAGAGTCAATCTGCCTAGAGTTGGAGAGGCAGTGTTGGGAGGTAAAACTGTCATTGTTGTATAATGTTATGGTTGGGTTGGAGGTCATAATGTAGTTGGGTGATTGTTCTAGTTCAAGAAAATCAGTGTGAAGCATATTGTATCATCGAGCATTGTCCTTGGTACGAGATTTCACACTCTTGTATTATTTCTTATCACTATAGGGTGGTAGGGAGGTGCTAGTTTGGCGCATGATGTCAGCTACAAGTTGGAGCATGTGAACACTTCAGGGTGGTAGGTCGGACTAGGATGTTGGGGCATCCATTCAGCTAAATAATCAAGAAACCAAGGCATTGGGGAGTCCTTCTAGTGGGATATGGAGAAGAATGATTTTCTACAATTCTAGGAAGGTGCACCTTTCATTTCAGTTAGGGTTAAAGTGTAAGGAATTTATTAGAAAACCGTTCGGTGGCTTTTGACCCGGAGGGGGTTTTCCACCTAAAATTCATGTGCCTATAGTGTTATATTGTTTACTATTGTTACTGGATAAACATCAATAATAATTGAAGATTAACTAATTCTGTGAAAATAGTTAAAAGTGCTAATTGATAAGAAATATTGATTCAACCGCCCCCCCCCCCCCCCGCCCTCAGTGTTTCCAACAATTGGAATCAGACCTTGGTTCCTTCTATAGTAGTCTAACAACTAGAAGTATATCATGGAGTATACTAATAAAAAAGTTCCTCTATTCAATGGAAATAACTGTGCACTTTAGAGTGGAAGAATGCAATTTCATCTACTAGCGCGAGGATACGAAGTATGAAAAATCGTTGAAAAAGGATTTACAACGACCCCAGATGAACAAGGTAAGAAACATATGGTATATGATGAAAATTACAAAGATCTCATTATGGATAGACTTATAAAATATATCTATCTTAACGTACCAAGTTGAAAAATTGCTAGAAAAGTATGGGGAAAGCTTGAGAATATATATGCAGGTGACTCAAACATGAAAGAAGAAAAGATTCAAATTTACAGGGAAATATTTGAGCAACTCAAAATGAAGGAAGATGAAAATATTGATGCATACTTATAACATGTTGATGAAATAAAAAATGCATTGGAATGTTTGGGAGAACCTATCGCCCTGAAATTTGTTGTCTGAAATATCCTTAGAACTTTGTTGGCAAGATTCAACCCAAAGGTATCTATCTTGGAATATAGTTTGAATCTAGCCAATATTAGCAAATATGAATTGCATGGAGTGCTTACGACATATAAAATGAGTAATGAAGAAGAGACCGACACATATCACCTGGAAACAACATTCACCGCATCGAAAAAAATTAGTAAGGAAAAGCATACTGTGAAAGTGAAAAATTGTAGTTGTAAGGAAGAAGAAAATGAAGAAGACGATGAAGAATTTCTAGATAAAGATTTTTCCTATTCCACGCGAAAAATGAGAACTGGTATGGGGAAATTAAAAGGTAAATATCCATTCATATGTTTCGCTTGTGGTGAGGTTAGGAATTTTTCAGCCACGTGTCCTCACAAAAATGAGGCAACTGCGAAAGGAAAGAAAGGTCTAAGGAAATTCAACAAGCAAGAAAAGAAGAAATTGTTTAAGAAGAGTTTCTTCTCCCAAGAAGATAGCTCCTCATCTGAAGAAGATAGTGATAATGAAGAATAAATCAATGGAAGAGCATTGTTTATGGCCAAGCATAGTAATCAAGAAGCATATAACAAAGAAGAAGATATGACTGAGGTTGAATTTCAAAACGAAGTGATCAAGGTTATCAAATAGCTCAAGGTAAAGAAGAAGCATGTCAACACTCTTTAAGAGGAAATAAATATAGAAAGGGAGCATGTACTAAATCTTAAAATCAAGGTTGAAGAATCACTTAGGGAAGAAACAAAGGAAAGAAACAAGGAAAGAGAAGCATTGGAATATGAAATAGTTTCCCTAAGAAAGCAAGTAGAAAATGGAAAAAATCTTCAAAACTACACCAACAACTCCAAGGCATTGGAATATATCATCAACAATCAATGATCAAACAGTGGCAATACTGGTCTTGGTTACAAATAAAAATTTGAAAAGGAGCCAATTCCTTCTATGACAACAAATGAACATGGATATGAAAAATATAACAAGCACGTAGACCTCCCATCCAACTCAAGAGATCAGGACTCCCAGGTAGAACCATGGAATGAAATTCCTCAAAGAATATTTCCTCTCGGCTATCAACCTATCTTCTATGGTCATTGTTATTCATGTGGAAGTTCTGGACATAGAGCTATAGAATGTCATAGGTATATTTGCAATAAATATATTTTCGGGAGATCTTTCAGAAAGGTATATTCTGAAACTAAATAAAATATTAACATATTTGATCATTTGAGAGATGATGTCAAATGTTACAAATGTAACAATTTTGGACACCTGGATAAATATTAAAGACTTGGAAGTTCTTCAAAGGAATTCTCGCAAATCATAATGAATAAATATGGAAAAAGAAGATTCAATGTGTTATTTTTCTCTCGGGGCTTAAGAAATAGAAACGTTTGGTATGTTGATAGTGTTTTCTCAACTCATATGACCAGAGATAGGAATAAGTTCATATCCTTGAAGGAAAATAAGGACGCAACATTGTCTTTTGGAAATGACAGGTCTTCAAAACGTCATAGGAGTAGGTACAATCACACTTGGAAGCAAGAATGCATTAGTGAAAGATGTGTTGTTGGTTGAAAATATGAATCACAATCCCCTCAGTGTTGGAAAAATGTGCAATAAAGGACACACAATGCTATCTAACTCTAAGAAATGTGAAATTAGGAAAGGCAAGCTTAGTAAAATTGTGGCTATAGCAAGAAAAACTCCAAATGATATATATATATTGGATGAGACACCTAAAGGGTGCCTTTTGGCAAAAGAAGACAAAAGTTGGTTATGGCACAAACGAATGGGACATATAATTGTTTCAATTTGGTCGGGATCAACAAGAAGGAAGCAGTAAGAGAAATTCCTAAAATTTAAAAACCTACTTATATGATATGTGAATCTTGTCATCACGACAAGCATACAAAAGTTGATTTCAAGACAAAAGAACATTTTTCATCATGTCCATTGGAATTAGTACATACAGATCTATGTGGTCCTATGATAACAAAAAATTTAGATGGAGAATTATATTTTATGCTAGTGGGAGATGATTACACTAGAATGACAGTTGTCAAATTATCAAAGAAAAACACTGAGGTGTTCAAGTGCTTTAGAATATACAAGGAATTGGTTTAAAATGAAACTGATTTGAAGATCAAATGCCTGAGATCAGATAATGGCGGAGAATTCACTTCTAAGGTATTTCAACAGTACTGTGATGAAAATGGAATAAAAAGGAAATTCTCAACAGCGAGAACACTACAGCAAAATGAAGTGGATGAAAGAAAAAATAAAACCATACAAGAAATGGACAGAACAATGTTTAATGACTCAAAGTTAGATGATAAATTATGGGTTCAAGAAATTGATACAATTGTGTTGATTATAAACAGAGGGTTTCTAAGCAAAAATTGTAACATGAATCCATAAGAATTATGGAAAGGAAGACCGGCTAACATTAGATACTTCAAAATATTTGGAAGCAAATGCTACATAAAAAGATAAGATAAAATATTGGGCAAGTTTGATTGCCCTGTATATGAAGGTATTTTCATTGGTTATTCACGCAAAAGGAAGGATTATATATGCTACAATATGAGTTGAAAACAAATAGTGGAAATCATAAATGTTACTCTTGATGAAGACTATGTTACAAAGGATGACGATGAGATTGTCCCTTTAATAAAATATTAGGGAAATGAGGGAGAATATATGAAGGAAAAAGAAGAAGCTCCAAAACAAGACGAATCAAATAAGGAAACAACAGTCAACCAAGAGGAAATAAGAAATGATCAGCAGAATGTACAAGAAAATTGACCAAATGATTTAAAATAATGGTGTCAAAATAATCATCTGTCAAATCAAATCATTGGAAAAATTAATGAAGAAATTAGAACCTGAAGAATTCGACAGCTTCATTCATCACAACAAGCCCACCTTGACTTTTTAGCAACTTTTGAGCCTAGAAATTTTGAGGAACTTAGTCAGTATGAACACTGGGTAGCAGCTCTAGGTGAAGTATTGGATCAAATTGAGGAAGGCAATACTTTGAAATTGGTTCCACAACTAAAGGATAAAAATTTTATTGGAAATAAATCGGTCTTCATAAACAAATTGAATGAGGATGGACGAGTTACCAGAAATAAGGCAAGATTAGTCTGCACAAGATATGCACAAGTTGAAGGAATTGCTTTTGAAGAAACATTTGGTCCCATGTCTAGAATGGAAGCTATCAAAAATTTTCTCACTTATGCATGCTTGAGAGAAAACAAGGTCTAGCAAATGGATGTTAAGTCGACCTCTCTAAATGGTGAATTGGAAGAAGAAGTTTAAATTGAAAAACTCGAAGGTTTTCTGCTCTCTGAAAAGGACGACTATGTATCCAGACTAAATAAGGAACTATATGGTTTCAAGCGAGATCCTAGATCTTGGTATGCTCGTCTTGATGGATATATACATCAACAAGGACTCAAGAAAGGAAGCACCAACAACAATCTCTATGTGAAAGTGGATCAAGACAACCTAGCAATTATCAAGGTTTATGTAGACGATATAATTTTTGGAAGCAATGATGACACACTAAGGAAAACATTTGCCACAAATATGCAAAGTGAGTTTGAAATGTCTCTACTTGGTGAGCTGACATAATTTTTTAGGGGTTTATATATCTTAGTAGGATAAAGGAATATTTACATATCTAACCAAGTACATCCAGGAAATTCTCAAGAAATTCAAGATGGAATATTGCAAGCCTGTCCTTACCCCAATGGTAATAGGTTGCAAGTTAAATTTAGATGATTCATCAATGGATGTGGACCAGAGTTTGTATATATCTATGATTGGCAGTATTCTATATGTGACAGCTTCTCGGCTAGATGTAATGCAGGCAGTTGGACAAGTAGAAATATTTCAAGGAACACCAAAAGAATCTCATATTATTGTCCTCAAAATAATTCTCTGATATCTTAAGGGCACAACAGAATATGGTCTATGGTATCCCAAAGGAAATTATCTATTTATCCAAGATTATACATATGCATATTAAGCAGTAAGTGTTTATGATCGAAAGAGTACCAGTGGAGCAGTATTATATCTAGGTGGTTGCCTTGTTTCATGGTTAAGTAAAAATAAGTCTACAATATCATTATCCACAACAGAAGAAGAATATATCGTGACATCATCTTGTTGTACTCAAGTTCACTGGATGAAACAAAAATTCAAGATCTTCAACTCAAGTTTGATGAGCCTATTCCCATATTTTGCGATAACGTCATTGCCATATGTATGTCCAAGAATCATGTGATTCATTCCAAAACAAAGCACATTCCAATCAAATATCATTTTGTTAGAGAGCAGGTCACCAAAAATAATATCAAGCTTTAATATGTTGGCAGAAAGGAACAAATTGCTGACATACTTACCAAATCATTACCTCGTCAATCATTTTATTATCTGTGCCTAAAGCTTGGGATTCTACCAATTTATCATTAGAATCTCTCTTATCTAAATAAGTTAAAAAAATGGGGAGTCGAGGTGTGTACAGGTCTGCAGGATGATGTTAGTCAAGCTGAGTTACCCTTTTCCATTGATGACAAAGGGGGAGAGAGTGTTGTAGGAAAATGTTTCACGATCACAGGGGGAGATTGTTGATAAGTGGTTGTCATTTATGTCAACCCAAGCAACACCATGGGATATCCCGATCTTGCATGGAAATTTTGAATTGAAAACCTAATCTATTTCAAGTCAAGTATATTTTGTATGGTTTTTACTTATCAATATGTTTCCATTGATATATAGCACGCCACGTAATTCTTCACAGATTGAGCGATATGCGTGTTTGAATTTTACCCTAGTTAGTGGGATAAAACCCCATGGGGTTCTAGCATGACACTAATAATTTCTTGTGGTCATTGACTATTTAATAATTAATAATTTTTTAAACTCCTAAAATCCATCGAAAGTTCACTTGTTGAAGACCCTCTCAACCTAAGCATTTATATAAATTGTGACCTTCACATCCTCTCGATGGAAGGATTTCTCTAATTAAAATAGGTCATCGTGGAATTATCGCTATGAATTTTTTTTTTGAAGCTTCAGATACTGAAAACAAAACCCATTTGGTTCTAAATACTGATGAAGCGTGTGACCGAATTTTAGATATTGGTTCGCTATATTTTCGGAGATATGATTTGAGCAAGTTAGGTTTTTTGTAGGCTCTCGAATTTCATGTCAAACAAGTGACCTTGGGAAAATCATCATATCTTTCTCTCTGAGCACTGGATTCAAATTTCATGAAAAGTGACAAAAAGAGGATGGGTTTTAGTTTGTTGGATATAGTTTTCAGGACTAAAGTTTGAAATAGTGACACGTTTCACTTCATACAAGTTCTCTCTACTAAACTAGTCTATAATCAGGTCTTCGTAGATTGGGCATAACTATTTCTTGAACACTCCAATATTGATCAGACCTATGGGGTTCGAAAGAGGTATCATAGGGCTAGCACATGACGCAATTTCAAAACTTGCAAAGGTGAAATTACATAGATACAAAAATTTCAATATCGACCTTTTGGAAGGCAAGAAAAAAAAATCATTCAACAATCACTGCAATAAGGGAAACACATCAACAGTCAAGGGAAAGTCTGCTACAACAAGGTATGTATGATTAGTGTTTGAATTTTAAATTGAATATAATCCCTGACATGTGTTTTTGTAGGACAGTGTAAGTATTTTGTATGTATCTTTGATTTGGTTTTGCTCATAAATGTTGAACGTATTTACATTTGAATTTTGAATATTTCTATGACATATTGTTTGCAGGACAGTGTCAGTTTTGTTTTTTTATATTGGTTTGGGTCTTTTTCATTAATGCATGTACAGGAATGAGGAAAGAATAGGATAACTTAGACACATACTAGAAGCACAATTCAACGTCAAATTACCATTACTTGAAGCAATCACAACAATACCTCAACAGCTGCTAGTGTCCAAAGAAGTAGTGCCAAGTAAAGTATTAGGTCATGTCAAAATTTATTATTGTAAAAATCATCATTGTAAAATTTTGGAGTCATTATTGTAAAATATTCAATATTACTGGATTTGGAGAGGATGTGTTGGGAGGTATAAGTGTTATCATTGTATAATGTTATGGTTGGGTTGCAGATCATAGTGTGATCAGGTGATTGGCCTAGTTCAAGAAAATAATTGTGAATCATATTGTATCGTGGATCATTGTCCCTGGTATGGGATTCCACACTTTTTTCTTATTTCTGATCATTATAGTGTGGGAGGGAGGTTCCAGTATGGTGCATGAATTCACCTACATGTTGGAGCCAGTGAACACCTTAGGGTGGTAGGTCAGTCTAGGATATTGGGGCATCCATTCAGCTAACTACTGAAGAAACTAGGGTGTTGGGGTTTTCTCATAGTGGGATATAGGAAAGAATTATTTTCTATAATTTTAAGATGTTCTAGCTTTAACTTCAGTTGGATATCAAGATTAAGAATTTATTATAAAAGCATTCGATGGTTTTTGACCTAGATGGGGTTTTCCACCTAAAATTCACGTGCCTATTGTGTTCTATTATTTATTATTGTTACTTGATAAACATCAGGAACCACTAAAGATTAAATAATGCTATGAAAATATTTAAAAGTGCTAATTGAAAAGAAATATGGATCCCCCCCTCCCCCCCTCTCAGTATTTCCAACACTTGCATCTACTACATTGTTTCTTCCACTCTAGGCTAGTTGTAATTCCATTCGTCCCTGTGATGTAGTATTTCCATGTCCACCTAACCCACATCACCTTGCTCATTTCCTTAAGTGCTCCTTAAGGTTTATCTGGTGTATAATCGTTGGGCTCCCACAATCAACATGATAAATTAATAGGGCTTCATCTATAACTAACAATAATTCTTCCATTGCACTTTTGTCAAGGGCCACATATATTTGACACTTTGGATAGTGGCTCTACCAATGAATTCTCTTTGTTTTTTTGTGCACCAAACTTAAACATGCCTCAAAAGGGTGTCCAACCACTTTAGCTCTACAAGGTTTGGCTTTGAGGTCCCTAGCATTGACTGGATCTAATTTTCAATCCAATAGGCCATTTTCAAACTCCCACATACCACTGGAAATATGCTTCAAATCATTTTCCATCTAAGTGGGTTTCACCTATAGTTGACATCATTTTATATGCAAGAAATAAGTCCAATTTTTCTGCACCATTACATCTTTCCTCACCAATCTGCTTGGAAAAACATGAGCCTTGAAACACCTTTGTCATCATACTATTTTCCTTGGCCATCAATGTTTTTCCTTTTCCATCATTGGAAATACATTTCCAAAAATCTCTCCATTTGGAATTGATGCAAACAACATAATCAAGCAAAACATCACCACCAAAATATGATTGGATGCATATCTCTCCTTTGATGTTTCTCCCCTTAGATGCACTTATCTTATGTCATACTACTAATGGTTGTAATGTTTTCCTTCTACATCATTACTTGTATTTTTTGTTGGTTGATAATTAAGACATATCCCCCTTTGAGATAAATGTCAAATAGATTATTGGACTCCCCCTCCCACCTTACTTCCCTTATCAATAATATTCCTTTCTCTTGTTGATCCTATGGACCTAGCGACTTCATCTTGAGATGTTAAAGGTATACCACCTACCTTTCTTCCTATTCAAGGAAGATCTAACGGAGGGAGGCAAGAGTAATAACTCACAATATTTTCCTCAAGTACTCAAAATTTTCTCTTGGGAGAGGTTAGGTGAAAATATCAGCAACATGTTATTTGGTAGCTACATAATCCAACTTTAAAATTTGTTTGGAAAATTTCTCTCTTAAGAACTAATACTTGATCGGAATATTATTTTTCTTGGAGTGAAAAAAAAATATTCTTTGGCATGCTAATGGAACTTGTGTTGTCACAAGTGATGGGTATAGGTTTCTCATAAAACACTTGTACATCCTGCAAGGTCTACTTTATCCACAACAGTGGGGCGAAACAACAAGCAGTTGTAATATGTTTTTCTTTAATTATATATAAATATATAGAAGCTTGATTCTTTCTAAGCCATGAAATTAGACACTCTCTAAGAAATAAAACACCACTACTAGTGTTATTTTGATCATATACATCACCTACCCAATCAACAAGTATAATTAGTTAGGGAAAAATATTTACCTATGTGGTGTAACAAAATCGATAATCGATTGTTTCTATGAGATATATAAGAATACTCTTGTATGCTAGTAGAAGGATTTGTCTGGGGGTTTGATCAGAATCTAGATTGGGAGCAAAATTTTGTTAAAAATTAAAAGTGCTCATAATTTCTCGAAACTAGAACGACCGGATAGGTCTCATCTCTAGAAATCTGGTGCACTTCGTTTCACTAAAAAAAAAGGTCCATATGAGGAATATAGACCATGTTGCTCATTTTCCTAAAGAGTTAAAAAATTTGCAAAAAAAGGACATAATGGTGACATGGCAGCCTAGTTAGCAAAAAGGAATATTCCGGGAAACTTTCTCCATTTTTCCCAATGACACTACGCCAAGTTTCAATCTGTGGTTTGTTTCTCTGTGGGTTATTTTTCATGTTTTTATTGGTTTAATTTATTAATGAAGAGACATGTGTATGTTTGATAATACTACGTCACCCTCCAATGCCAAAACTATGGTTAAGTGCTAAGGTCGAATTTTAAATGTGGTATGACACAATTTTATTGTTGACAGAAGGGAAGAGGTTGGGGTCAAACTCGTGACCTTCCCCACATAACCCACAAGTGCTACCAACTATGCCATATTCTGGTTCTTATATATCCATGACAACCAAATTTATTTGAAGTTTCAATTTTTTTCAGAGGGGTTTAAAAGGGGCCAACCCTTACCACAGGTCCAACAGATATAATCGTGGAGGAGGGACTAATCTTAAATGGTGCAGATTAAATTTTAAAAAGGTTTAATTAACCTTTAAACAAAGTATTATGCAAAAAAAAAAAATTTAATCCAAGTTTTGTTTTAAACACAGTTAACATGCTAACCTCAGATTAATGCACGCCTAACTTCATGTTAATCTCAGATTAATTTTGGCAGAAAAATTGGAGCAGCCCCCAATTTTTCTGCCACTTCCAAATTCGGCGGTGCTAACTGGACTTCTCTCCAGATTTGGAGAGCTTCCTAGGCCATAATTGAATGAGGCATAACTAGAGGATATTTCGATCAATTTTGTCTTAGAAAGAGTCATATAGATTATTTATATTCTCTGAGAATGATGGTGCAGGTTATACAGGAAAAGGAACACCTATGTAAGTGATTTTTCCACTTTGAAGATTAAAGAAGCCCAGGGCCAACAAGTGAGGAGGTTATGCCTAGTCCACTTGAAGACCGTTTTCAGAGCTTGAAGAGTCTATTTTGAGGTTTTTTGTTCTACTAAATGTAATGGAGCAGGTTGCAAATCCATTGGAGCACCGCAGATGGATGTAATCAGAGAATTTACCATCAATACAAAGAGGGCATAGCCAGTTGAAGTAGGTCCATGGAGATGTAGCCTAGGAGGGGTGAACTCCTTTATTGGCTATTGAGTATTGTGCTTGTTGTTTGTTATTTTTTTTGCCATTTACTTATTGTACATGTATTTTTAAAAACTAATTATCTCATGATTTGCGCATAAAAAACACCAAAACTAGACACATAAAACTTCACATAACTGGCTAATTTGAGACGATCCTAAACACATTTATTTAATAGTGATGAGGGAGATAGCACAACAAAACTAATTTTCCCATATTCATATTAAGTAGGTATCATAGCACATTTTAGCTCATTTTAGCCTGAGATAATTTTCCAAAGTTAGCTAGAAAATTAGTTGTTGTTTTTGTATATGTGTAAGGATAATTTAGTTGTTTGAAGTTTATGTGTGTGAAGAGAAGCTCAAAGATTGATGACTTCGCTCTCAAATCACAACAAAGAATATTTTTATGCATTACAAGTGTGATGGGAGCTTGAGCAAGCACTGTTTCTAATCCATCTTCGTTAGCAAGACCCTTTCATAAAGTGATGTTGCATAAGCTCTACATCACGAGAGATATGGTGCAAGAGTTGGTTGAAGATAGGAAGGAGAACACTATACTTCAGTAGAAGTTGATTTCCATGAATGAGGAGAAGAAAGAGCTTCTTGAAAATATTCATGAGATGGAGACTCACCTCCATATTGGAAATGAATCCCTAGCAAAGATGCATGAGATGGAGACTCAACTCCATGATGCCAAGGAAACCCTAGCCAATTATGTGCATGAAAATAAGGTATATAAATCAAGTTATTTTTCATTTTCCTCTTAAGATGAATGTTTTGGTGCTTTTGAAAAACACACTAGAGGAATAGGGTCCAAATTATTAATGAAGATGGGCTATGAAGGTAAACGATTATGAAAACATGGACAAGGCATAGTTGAGCCAACTGTTGTTGAGGAAAGGCCTAAGTATTTGGGTATTGGTTATGGAAAACATGATGGAAAATGGTTTGAAGCCAAGGAGGCACATGAAGGTGTTCCAAGAAGTACATTCATTACATTTTCATTACCTCAAGCTTGTGAAGTTTGTGTTCATGAGGAATGCTAAGGTTTTACACCCACTTCGCAAGAATATGCTCATAAGCATGCAATCGTTATAAATGAAAAACAAGAGGATGTGGAATGATCTGAAGTCATTGAAGCCATTTTTAGTATTCTGAACAGAGCCACTACCTCATCAAATTCACCTCCTCAAGAAGGAGACAAAGGTGAATGTCCAAGATGTTGGAAGAAGATAGCCATGCATAGGAAACTTTCAAAACAAAGGAGACAGAAAGAAAAAGGTCCATTGGACAATGCAAACCATGTTGAAAATAAGATGAAATTATTTTTCACTCATTTCCATAAGCAGGGTTCTCTTGTAGACACGTTTCAAACTTTGTATACAACAATTCATGCATGACATTTGAAGAAGATGGAGATATATCTTGACAAGAATGGAAAATAGGATTCTATAATTGATGTGGGTCAGGATGATTCACATGATGATGTGCAGCTGAAAGAAGCACGATTGAAGTGGTTTGGAAAGAGATGGTAAGATTTATTAACCAATAAATGCCTTGCATTTCTTTTTATGATTGATGCATTTATTTTTTCATTGAATGCATTTCTTTTCCTTTGAAAAGTATGTTGCATATTGCATTAAGCAAGATGTTGGAGAAGTAGAGTTATTTTGAATCACTTTGTTGCAGAAAAATTTATCCATTTCATCACTTTAAGTACTTGTACATACCAATGGGATTCTTTTACTTGTTATAGAGTCGATAATTTTATACTTGCATGAGAGTTTGTGTGTGTTAACAGTGTAATTGTTGATAGTTTCATTATGCTTTAACATGCATGATTTATTGAGTTGTGTTGGTCGATTGTTTTTCTTATCATGTATTTTTTTTGACATGATAGTTAGTTGTTTGAAGAGGCACGTTTTGTCAACGTATGTTTGGTTGATGAGTTTTTACACCAATATTTAAGAGTATATAGCGATGTTCACAAGATGTGACATTTTTTTCTTTGAAGGAGAAAAAGGAAAAGGTCGTCAAGTTATGTTTCTTGCATGATGTGATTTTCAAGTTAATTGTTGTGCTTGTGACAAGATATATCAAGATTTTGGATGGTCCACCCTCGAGCGAGAGGCTCATTATTAGCCTTTATTCTCAAATCATGGCATGAGCAGCATGTCAATACTGGAGGATGATAGAATAAAAAATTGAAAAGTGTACAGGATGCTAAGAACATTTGCAGCAAGAAGTGGAAGAGATGGAAAATGCATTCTTATACATGTGGAATTTGGAATCATGGAGGTAAAAATAATGGTTATTTATTTTCTTGTCATTACTGATGTTGGAAATAACTTTTGTAGTTCACTTAGATGGGATTCACTTGCAAAAGTGGATTCCAAGTAGAAGCTTGCATCGAATGCATGTGTGTGCAAAGGAGGAACAATATTCTCAGTAGGAAGGAAATAAATCAGCTTTCCAAGCACCAAGGGATCACTTTGGTACAACAAGGTCTTTAATCAGTCAGCAAGCAACCAACAAGTGTTGGATTGGGTCAGCAGTGAAAGGAGAACATTGGTTGAAGTGTCAAGCCATTTTCAAGGCAAGGCATGTCAGTGAACCCAAGTGGTTGTCATGGAGATTTTTCCAAGTAGAATCAAGTTGATAGAACCTGGGAAAGAGAACAGTATTCAATTCTCATCAGATAACCAACTTTTTTGGGTCCAAAAGCCTGTCAGTGGGAAGGAGTGATAAAAATATGCATTGGGGGTAAAAATTTACTAAAAATACAAAGTTCTCATAATCACTCTGGACCAAGAAAACCAAATAGGTCTGGTCTCCAGGAATATGACGCACTTAATTTCACTCAAAACGGAGTCCGTATGAGGAAAATAGAGGTTGTTGTTGATTTTCCTAAACAACTAAAAAGTTTGCAACAAAGGACAAAAGGTGACATGGCAGCCTAGTCAGCGAAAAGGAATATTCTAGGAATATATATTCATTTCACCAAAATACACTATGCCAAGTTTTAATCTATGGTTGCTTTCTATGTGCATGATTTTTCACATTTTTATTCGTTTAATTTTAAGCCAACAGGAAGAGGACATGCGGCAAGCCCAGAGGCCGCCACATGCCCCCCCCTCCAAAGATGAAACTGTGGTTAAGTGCCAAAGTCAAATTTTAAATGTGGTATATAAAAAATTTATTGTTGATGGAATGGCAGAGGTCGGGGTCAAACCCACGACCTCCCCCACAACCCACAAGCGCTTCCAACTATGCTATATGTTGGTTGTTATATATCTATGCCAACCAAACATATTTGAACTTTCAACTGCTTTTGGTAGGGTTTAAAAAGGGCCAGCACTTACCACAGGTCCAACACATATAACCATGGTATAGGGCCTAATCTTAAATGGTGTGGATTAAATTTTAAATTGGGTTTAATTAACCCTTAAACCATGTATTATGGGATAAACAAATCTTTAATCTGAGTTTTGTTTGAAACATGCTTAACGTGCTAACCTGAGATTAATGCATGATTAAATTAGTGCTACTCGCAAATTAATTTGGGGATAAAAACTAGCAGAGACCCCAATTTTAGCACCACTTCCACATTTGGAAGTGCTAGCTGGAGTTCTCTCTAGATTTGGAAGGGTTTCCTAGGCCAGAATTGCATGAGAAATAACTGGAGCATATTTTGACCTATTTTGGCCCAAAAAGAGTCATTCCAAGATGATTTGGATGCTATGAGAATGATGGTCTGGGTTATGCAGGTAGCAGAGCACTTCTGTAAGTGATTTTTCAACTTTGAAAATTAAAGAAGTTGAGGGCCGCTAAGAGAGGAGGTCATGCCTAGTCCACTTGAAGACCATTTTTAAACCTTGAAGAGTCTATTTTGAGGTTTTTGGGTATTCTAAATATAATTAGGTACGTTGCAAATCCATTGGAGTATTGTAGGTGGATGTAATCAAAGAATTGACAATTAATCAAAAGATGGCATAGCCAGTTGAAGCAAGTCCATGGAGATGTAGCCCAAGAGGGGTGAACTTCGTTATCAGCTACTGAGTAATGTGTTTTCTGTGTGTCATTTATCTGCAATTTACTTGTTGTACATGTGTTTTTAACAACTAATTATCTCATGAATTTCTCATAAAAAACACCAAAACTTGACATATAAACCTTCACAAAACTGTCTAATTTGAGACAATCCTAAACACATTTATTTAATACTGATGAGGGAGCTAGCACAAAAAAACTAGTTTCCCATATTCAGATCGGGGTTGCTTGAGATATTACAACAATACCGAACTACATTATTTTTGGCGTTGAAGTTGTCAAATATAATAGGCTAACGATAATGGATTTGTATAGAGTCTGATCAACTAGAGGTGATATTGTTTTATTAAGCTTGCAGCCTACCACCATTGGTATGGTCACTAAAGAGCATTCCTCCATGACAAATTTCTTCAACACTTCCATGGTATACCTTATTTTTGACATGAATATACCTTTGGGATGCAATGCGATCTACAATATAAGGAAATAAGAAAATTCTCCAAGCATATACATCTCAAACCTGGCCTTCATATTTTCTGAAAAATGGAATCTTAATAAGTTTGAATCACTTGAAAAAATAATGTCATCAACATATATAGCCACCAATGTGAATTTTCCATCCTTTTACTTAACGTATAAATTTTTGTCAATTGCACCTCCCTTGAATCCACACTTGAGTAGGTATTTTTCCAACTTTGAATACCAAGGACGAGGGGTTTTTTTAAGACCATACAAGGCCTTCTTAAACTTGCAAACATAATCAAGCTTCTTTGTTATACGAAAACCATCTAGCTACTCTATGTAGAATTCTTCCTCTAATTCTCCCTTTAGAAACGAAGACTTGACATCCATTTGATATATTTTCAATTTCTTGAAACAATAAAATGCCAAAAAAAAATGGATTTCCTCTAATCCTGCAACATGATCAAAAGGAGCATAACATTTGCATACAAACATTTCCTTATTTCTTAGCACTTCTCGACAGCCATTTAACTTATTCTTGAAGACCCATTTTGTGCCAAGGACATTCTTGTTTGTTGGTGTTGGAAAAAGTTCCCATGTTTAAATTTTCTTTATTTAGTCCAATTATTCATGCATATCTTTTAACCAATTATGATCTTGACTAGCCTGTGAAGCATAATTTTTTTCCTCCATGGATAGCAGGGCTACATAGTCTTATGTAGGAGGATGGAGCATTTTCCTTCTTGTATGAAAAAATATTTTTAAATCACCGAAAATTTGATCAGCTGGGTGATATTTTTGAATTTATATTGAAGTATATTTGGCTTGAGGACTAGAGGGCTCTTCATTATCTTCTTCTAAAAGTGGCTCATGGTCCTCCTCATTATTTTTAATTGGTTCATTTGAACTCATATTTGTTAGTATTTTGTCTTCAGATTCAATCTTTTCATCCACTTTGACATCAATATAATAAAACATCCTCTTGGAATTCTTATTATAGCATCCACATCCTTTGCTATTTTGAGAATATCAAAGAAAAATACCTTCATAAACCCTTGATTTGAACTTACCAAGCTTATGATCATTCCTCTTGATGTAACATATCCTGTCAAAAACTAGAAATTTTTTTTCTATTGCAGGTATACCATATTAAAGCTCATAGGTAGTTTTGTCATTGTTTGGTACAAAATGGGATTTGCTAAGAATGACCATTTTTGTGTAAATGGCTTTGGCCCAAAATATTTTTTGCACTTTCCTTAATTTCATCCATCATAACTCCAGCCAACTATTGCACCGATATTTTTTCTCGCTCTTCTACACCATTCTAATTTGGATTATTTGTTATATTGAATTTCCTTTTGATTCCATGATTCTTACCAAACTCATCAAACTATTTTGAGGAAAATTCACCTCCATTTTCAGATCTTATGCTCTTGATTTTGCAAAGAGATTCATTTTCAACCATGGCTTTGAACTCTTAAAACTTTTCAAAGGCTTCATATTTCTATCCAAGAAAAAAAATTTCAACTTTAGTTATTAGCATGAAATACAAGTTACCTGTGGGTGAATACATTCCTGATGGTCCACATAGGTCCATGTGTACTAGTTGTAATGGCTTTGATGATGAGCTCTCCTTAGGCTTAAATGGAAATTGAGTTTTCTTACCGAATTGAAAATATTTGTAGATTGTATTATCTGGATTTGAAAACATAGGTAAATCATTGGTAGTATTATTCTTGCTTAGTTTGACTATTCTATCAAAATTAGAATGCCCAAGTATCTTATGCCACAACCAACTCTGATTTATCTATGATAGGAAACACCTCTTTGTTTTTTATTTTAAGACATAAAAATTAATGTCTATTCTCATAGCTTTAGCCACTATATTACATATTCCTATATACTTGATTTGATAATTCATAGCTTTGAAAATCACATCATATCCTTGATCACACATTTGTGACACACTCAACATATTCTGCTTTAGACCATCAACAAATAAAACATCAATTTCTTTAGATTTTCAATTTAACATACTAAAAACGCCTTTACCAACAATTTTACGAGGCGCATTGTTACCAAATGTTACATTACACTTGTCCACTTTTTCCATATTAAGAACTTTATTATCTCTGCTGACATGTGCCTACAACAACCAATGTCCACATACCAATGGCTCCATTCATTATGAGCATATAAAAGAATATCACATTACTTTGTTTTCTTCTTTTCTTTCCAAACCTTATCCTTTTGTTCAATTTTCTCAATAACTGATTCATTCCTATTCTCCTTAAGTCTGCAATCAATTGTTATATGCCCAAAAATTTGGCACTTAAAACATTGCACTAGATATTTCAAGGAAGCAAAAGAATTGTTGTACCTAGGATTCCTTTTCCTCTATTAATTTATTATTCTAGATTTGAGCTTCCTATATGATATATTGACTCTACAATTTTTTTCTTTTTTTAATAGTTAGTACAGTTGAAACAATAACCTAAAAAAATATCATCATTCCTGGATGTTTATCTTCCGTGATGGGATGATTTTTAGGTATTTACATTTGTTGGACCAACATTGTTATATTTTTATTGCAGATAATTATTTGACTGGTTTTTGGGTTTGTATATCTCCCTTTTGTTGATGTGGTGTATCTTATTTTTTTGCTGGTACAAAAATTATTTGGTTTATTCCATTTCAATTATGCTAATGCACTAGATTCAGCCTCAAATATAAGACTAGTTAGATCTTTGGAGACTTGTTGTGCTTCCAATATATCATTTACATTTTCTTTCCCTTTTCCAAAGTTTTAATAAGATAAGATGTGTTTTTTCCTTTTCTATTTCCTTCTTTAGCAAAAAAATTTCCCCTTTAAACCTTTCACAATCATGATTCTTCTCATTCAAATATTGGTTTAGGGATTCTTAAATCTTCATACGTTCTTCTATTTGTAGAGGAAATGGTTCAATAACTTCAACGTTTTCTTTGATCAATGACTAATTTTTTATTTATTTTTCTTTCTCAACCTATCTATTTCTTCAAGTGCACTTACCAGTTCTCCTTCTAGGTCCACTTGATCCTCTTCATCATCATAATTGATAGCTTCAACTTGCATATTGTTTATGTCCATTGTTGGGCCATGAAGGTGATTGTTTAAAGGCAAACTCAATGCTTTTCATTAATTATCAACCGAGGGAAAGTCTTGTTATTTCAAGAGTGTAAGCACAGTATATGCAAGTGGCATTGGGGAACAACTACTCTAAATTGTCACAAGGAAGATGGCCTAATTCTCGAAGTTCAACCAAATCAACTTGGAAATGAATTATGAAATGCTTCTGATTCTTAAACTGAGTTAACTTTGTTCTAATAATATGCATAAATAAATACTTAAGACTAAAAAGAATAAACCATAATTGAACAACACGCTCATAGGAATTGAACAACAACTTTGGCGAATTGAACAACAAGTCTAATAAAATTGAATAGTAATCAATTATTCTAGATTTTGCAATGGAATTCTCTTTTAATAAACTAATAACATCCTTCTGAATTAAACTTCAACTAAATGCTCAGAATGATGATGAAAATATCAACGTCATCTATATGTAGAATTGAACAACAATCAAATGTTGGAATTAAACTAACAATTATAAAAGCATTGAATTTAGATAAAAGAACATGAATGGTAAACTATTCAAGTAGAAAGGAGGACATCACATTTCATGCTCACAATTAACCAATTCAAACGATATATTATGAAACGCAATGGATAATCTAGAAACACAAATTCTGTAAATGAACATAAAGCACAGAAGTAGCAGAAGAACCCCTAGGGCTAGGCCCAAAGCCACTAGAAGCCTACTGTTAAGGAATACTAAGAAGTTTTCTATTCCAAAAATGACAAATTCTTCATTAATCCATTGAGCAAAATATTAGTACAAAACTTGACGATTCTGTCTGAGTATTTTTATTACAGAAACATTAAATTACATAAACTATTTTTCATGTTCATTCTTCGTCCTTTTATAGCTTAAGGCACATTTAGGAGTAGTAATGGGTCTTTCTAATTATGGTACCATATTGCTTCATGGATGTCATTTGAGTGCTCCAAGCGTGGTTGTACCTTTCCATCTTCTGCTAATTCGTAAGAGTCGATATGATTTCGTCCACCTCCCTTGCCTTCTTTCTTTCGGTCATACGTTCAGCGGTTTGGTTGTTTTGCTGACTTATCAATAAAGGCAGTGACAAATCAGTTTTGACATTATCAAAAACTCCTTTTATCACTAATCAATTTTTCCTAACTTTTGCGTAATTTTCCTCTACTTTATATCTAATATTAAGGGAAAATATATAAAAGTGCATGACAAATCATGATAAAGATGGGGGTGAAGCATAAATTTTTCTTGGCCCAATATACTCCCCTTCTTACCTTTTTGTGGGTCCTCATGCAAACCAATGGTTGAGGTGTAGATCGGTTAAAGAATATGGAGCATATACCACTTATTTGTTAATTATGAAGCCATGCCTCTATTTGATCTTTGCAAATGTTCCATTGGTGTGACCCTCTGGTAACTCATAATCATGATGATAGTCTTCAGGGGGGTACCAGATAAGGGGGCACCTGTATCTTCATCCTATCCATGTATGACCCATGTTCAAAATTAGGTTACTGTATAGAAGGAACCTGGAAGTAGCAGCTTTCAAATTCTGGTAACCAAATGAATCTATTTTCTTCACACTATTTGTAGAGGCTAGCCATCTTTATTTGAATGTTGCTAATGCTTATTCCTTAATGTCCTCGAAGCATGCCCGCCCATTCTGCACAATATGCCTATGAATCAGTCCCAATTTGGATATCACTCCCTTCTGCTGCATGAATTTCTTATGTTGGGTGAACAGGTACAGGGGTTTAGTAGGTTCCCCTCTGACCCATAGGTCTAGGTCATCCTCTCTTTTATAAAAAAATTTGTAGGCCTTAGCCCTCTGAGTTTTCTTTTTAGAAAAATATGGGAAGGCCTGGAACTGAATGTCCCCTATGAAGGGGCTAGAATTACTGTCCCTGTCCTCCTCTAGAAAGAAATTGTGTAAATATAATTCACACAAAATATGTTGGACCTGTTCATCCTACTCATTGCAACACTGGAAAAAATTCCTCAATGGTTTTAAAAGTGGTGAGATTCCCTGCCCTGACAGCTTTCACATTCAACAATAAATACCGTTCAACTAAGAATAGAGCATAGTTAGTGGTTGGTGCCCTGCAAGTTAATACATCTGAGTAAAGAGAGAAAACCATACTGGTTTTCTCTTTAGCGTGTTCCACTTTCTCTTGTGCTTTATTTACCTTTGTCATTTATTCCCTTAGTTGAGAAAATGTTTCATCCTTAGTTGTAGAAAGGTCTTTAAACTGCTTCAGTAGTGCCTGATGTTCCTGTAAGGGAATTACTTCCCTTCTGCACTGGCCCAATTCATGATAGACTTGAATTAATTCATTGTGCAACTTCTGATTGGCAAATTTATCTACTATGGGAGTGTAGGTAGGTGTCACTTCTGTTTGAGTCTCCTTATCTTCTGTAAGTTCCAGATTAGTCTACACAAAGGCTTCGGCAGTCAGTACCAACTTCGTTTGTACCGAGGCTTCAGGCTTATTCGTTAACTCAGTATGTAAAACAGCTTCAGTGATGTCTATTAAATTGGTCTGTATAGAGGCTTCAATTATTTCCATTAGGTCAGCCTGTACATAAATTTTAGTAGTCTCCACCATTTGGGCAAAAAAATTTGTTTGGGTTCCCATGGTAGCCAATTTCTTCTCAGGCTTCCGAGCCTTGCACTACAAGGAAAAGACCCTCTAGTGGAGGTTATAAAGGAGGTTTTTAGTGTTATAAAATTGGGCAAAATTTTCAAAAAAACATTTGCTACACCATTCTTTTATGGTTACGAAGGTTTTGGCAGAGATTTTAACGTAAATTCAACACAACTAAAAAAACTGGGAGGTCGAAGGCTATTACGGATGTTTTTTTCATCACTGTGCTACTAAGGCTTCAATGCACCAGTGCATGTCATCTAGATGAAGGCCCCGAGGCGGTCGAAGGTTCCTGCACCGGACCATCAAGGTATAAAACTGCACTATTTGTAGTGTTGGTGATACAACGCATGAGGCCGTACCAATAGGTCTTAGGATTTGTGCAGTGCCCATAGGTCGTCTCAATGCATTGGTACATAGACTTATAGAAATGCACCGGTGCATCATATTATACAAACACACCGATATTTATAATTGGTATTGGTATTGGTATTTGTGTGGTGCCGAAACGTCGTAGAAATGCACCGGTGCGTAGTATTGAACAAATGCACCGAGATTTTTAATTGGTTTTAGAATTTTTGCGGTGCCCATAGGTCGTAGAAATACACCAGTGCGCTACAACATACAAATGCAACAGTGTTCATTTTGTATTTTTTAGAAACATTGACCTGTGATAGTGCAACTATTGTGATTTTTCTAAATTCATTATTCATCAAAAGTCGACACGTCTTATAACAATATTCACATTAATTAAATTTTTATTAATGCATTTGAATGTGATGTTTGGATTATTTTTGTATAACATATCATAATTATTGTGTTTTTTTTAAATTCATTATTCATCAAAAGTCGACACATATATATCTTATAATGATATTCATATGAATTGAATTTTTATTAGTGCATTTGAGAACGACAATGGTGAACGCAATAGCGACAATGGAGAACGCAATAGAATAAATTAAAACATATTTTATTATATATAGATATGAATAAGATAGTATTTGTCATACAAAATGGGATAATTATTGGTATCCTTTTTTCTTTCAATTGGGACACTATGTCCATTACATTAAACAAAATGTTTGATTTCACAGGCAAATATTTCAAAAA
Source organism: Pinus albicaulis (assembly GCA_034641835.2). Classification (NCBI taxonomy): domain Eukaryota; kingdom Viridiplantae; phylum Streptophyta; class Pinopsida; order Pinales; family Pinaceae; genus Pinus; species Pinus albicaulis. The sequence goes on from CM076576.1 coordinate 469,074,551, forward strand.
ATACAATTCCTTGCTTTGATATCCAAACATAGTGATCATAATTATTTTCTTGAATTGTTGTCACTATTAGAGCTACTTCCATGACTTGGGTTATTTTCAAGAATATTTTGTTCACGGTGTTGATTGTTTTCTTCTTCTTCACCTTCCATCTACAAACATAAAAATAAACTGAAATGAGTGTATATATATTGGTGAGAATAATGAAAATTGGAATATTAAATAATATACATCAATGTAAATCGAAGAGAAAAATGACGTAACATAGCAAAAATTGACTCATAAAGTATACATATTCTTTCAAAACCATGTAGCATGCCATCTTTCAAAATTTCATATGTTGGCGTAGTTCCATAGTTTGTTTCCTGCAAGTTTTATACCCCATAACAAATTATATTTTTTATATGAAAGATTTTTTTGTTCTATTAATTATAGACATATATAAGTAAAACAAGATCGATAGATGATTACAAATTCCACAATTAATTTCTGATATGCCAACATATACTCACAACCCATGTTTAATCCAATTTCAATCAATTCGTCTCATGGTTCTTCTTTGTATGTTAGCACTTGTTTGAAGACATTCAATGATGATTCTTGTAAAACAACTTAAAAAATACAAAAAATGAAATCTAGTTAAGTTTTTATAAGGAAGTAACAATTACTCACAAACTTAGATATCAACACTTTTCTTCCTTGTCGTCCTATTTTATGTGCTAAATGGGTTCCATTTTCTTTTCTTTTCTGCAAGAAAATACTTGAAAATTAATATTAAATGCTAAATTTTTTATTTATTGTACCTAATGATAAAAAATTCAATAATTACATATTACATTTGAAGCATGTTGTTGTTGAGATGGCTCCTCCTACAATGCAATTTTCTCCATTTCTTTGACCATCTCCATGTACACCTTTTTGGACATTCCTAATCACATATTTTTGATATTATCTCATTCATCTTTTGAGATTTTCATAATCTTCCTGAAAATGTAACATGAAAATAAACTATTTAATTTTTAGATTGATATATGAAAAGTAAATATAATAAAAGTGATATTTATAAATAATTCTAGACAAACATTTAAAGGAATATTACTTTTTCATTCCTTCTTTTCTGTTTTTGTACGTTTTTGCTATTAAAATTCTGACATGTCTCATTGACCAGTTCTCTGGAAACTCTTCAAGTAGTTTAGATAAAATTTGGTTCTTGAAATCATTGGATTGTTTTTTGTATTGTAAGTGGAAAGAACGTCTATACATTCGTTCCACTAGATCCCTGAAACTTTTGTAAAAAATTTTCCCCTTTTTTTAACCTCCAGTGCCACTCCAGATGAGCTAAGGAGAAATTCATTCATTTGCATGTTCGATATTTTTTCTTTTCTTAGAACAACATTCCTTTTTTTATTTGTTGGACGTTGTAGAAAATTAAACAGATGTGAATTAATAGATTGTTTGACACATGTTATCTAATAATTTTAAGTGTATTATTAATGAAAGTTAAAAAAAAAACTCATATTGGATCGATAGTATCTTTTCATTCACATGATTCATCCTTTTTCAAATTTTCCATCAAGCTTTTACGCTCTTCTGGTTCTAGATCAGAAATAATCTTATCGAGCTTCATCATTTTGTGGCTCTGCATGGTACACAATAAACAATACATATTAGTTAAACTTACATATAGTTCAAAAATAATATTTTTTGTAAAGAATTTAAAAATAACTTTCCTTTTTTTCTATTCTTGATGTGTTATCAGTATTTTTGTTACTTGATCTCTTGTCAGCCATTTCTTTATCAATCTGAAACCTGTACCATATCATTCATTAATATATTTATAAATAATTGTCAAATTTTCAGGTAAAAAATAAATCTGAAGAAATCGCTGTGTCTTTCATGATGTACGCACTAACGTCGGTGCGTGGGGGTATTATAAATGCATCGAAAAAACAGTATAATAGACCGTACGATGTTATCCTCGTAACATAGCACACTGGTGCCCTATTTTAGATATGGTGCACTAATTAATTTTTTTTTAAATATTTTATTACACAATAATTGCACGATGTGTTGTATAATATAGCGCACCAGTGCGCTATGTTACACAGGGCGCACCGATTAAAAAAAAAAATCCACCTTTTTTCAAAAAAACACACAAGGGAAGACATGGATTTGGATCCGACTATGAAAGTTGTCCCATGGGTTGGATGTCAATATAAAATGAAAATCCCTAATTTTGGAATCACAGAAATAGGGAGAAGAAAGGGTAGAAAAAAAAATATAAGGGTTTAGGGTAAAAATTGATAAAACTACAGAAAACGTAAAAAAATTGCATAAAAAGTAGAAAAGAATCAAATTTAATCACGAGATCATTTGGAATGATTTCTTAGATTCGTGAGATCAAATGCACGCGTCAACATTAAACCAGTCTTTGGAGTCCTAGGACCTAGCCTTCTTGGAATCAAAGAGGGCTCTCTCTATTTTGTGCAAAGGATGTGAACTTGTTTGCTTTTAGGGTTTGATTTTAGGCTAGTTGTTAAGTTTAGGGTTTGTTTGTTTAATTTTGGTTGGGTAGATGATCAAGTAGAATATATAGATTGAGGAAATATTCAAGTCATTGGGCTATGGAGTCAATAAAATTCATGGAAAGTTCAATAATGAATCAGGGTGGATCACAGGGAAAATCTAGCATGGTCAGATGGACTTTCAAGGTTTGTGTGAGATGAAATGAGAATCAATTTTGTGAACAAAGTAGGGCAAAGGGCACTTAAGAACACTTTGTCAAATACTTTAAATAGAAGGGACTTCAACACTATTTATCATAAAGAAGTAATCGATAGACAGGGAACACCAATGAATCTTTGATTCAACTCAAGCAAATAAGCATTTAAGACAAATAATCCAATGAAATATAGAAGGCAAGAAACTAATTTAACTTCTAGTGATTTCACCTTCAAGGTTAAAAAACATTTCAGATAAGCATATAACTTTAATCAAGAAGAGGGAACTCCTAAAAATCATTGATCATAGCCATAAATATCTCCAAAATAGCTTTTCAAGCACGAACAAAGGGTATGATCGAAACATAGCCTCCTTGGAAAAATGTAATTAGTGGTACTTCAAAGAAAGATCTCAAGAACAATGTTTTAGTGACATCAAAAAAGTAGGGCTAACTATAAAACATCTTTCATACCTACTATATTGAACCATTCATGAGATAAACAAGCTTGGGTGGGTCTAGAGAGCAACTAAGAATTCTATAAATTGACCTAGCAGATGAAAACATAGAGGAAGTGAAGAACAAACAGAGCTAAGGATGAAACAACATGATACATAAGAAAACATGAACTAAATAGAAGCACATCACCATTAACCAAGCTTAGGGATCTTGCAAGCAAGGATTCTCCATCATCAATCAAAACAAGCCATTCACAAACTCCACAACACGAATTTCTTATTCAACCTCCAAAAAACCATATATTTCTCTCAAGAGTCATCAAATTCAAACCTTTTACAATAAGGCCCTCGTGCTAAATTTATCTAGAAAACGATGGAAAAAACTCTAACTAGGGTTTGAAAATTTCAAAATCATCCATAAACATCATTTATGCCTAAGAGACCATGCAAGGCCGAAGGCACAAAATATCTCATGAAATAAATGAAAAAATACCTCCTAACACCTAAATTTGGAGTGATTTGCCTAAAAAAAAACTAAAATATCATTTTTCCATTAATAAGTGTCTTTTTTTGACTTTTTGGCCAAAAACGCAGAGTGAGGTCTGAACGCGTAGCACTTGCATGGGCAAAATTGGGTCCACTTGCAACCATGTTTTGATGACCTTTCCGATGTTGGAATTGGATCCGTCATGGCCTGTTGGAAAGCTTGCTGAGTATACTTTCTAAAACTACCTTTTTTTTTCTGATTGGGCTGCATTAACCTATCCAAAAAGAAAATTTCCCAAAACTGTTATAGGCGTAGCACTAGGCCTGAAAATGAGGCAGAAAGGTGAAAAATGAGGTGTTTTTGGGCCTTTTGAGGGGTCAAAAATGCTCCAAATGATTTGAAATTCGGTGAGAATAATACAATTGATGTGAGGATTCTAAAAATGAAAATTTTTCCTCTTTAGGATGCTTGAGATAAAAGTGTAGCGCTAAGGGTGTTGCGCTTAGAGGCCTCAAAATTTGCAAAAAAACAAAATTTGTCAAAATTTTCGCAAAATTGGTGGATGTCTTCTTTATGGGGTTTGATACGTCTGTAGAGAATTTTTAGCCAATATTCCATGTTTTTCTTGGTTTTTAGTCCCATGGTTCAAAAATTTTAAGGTTTTCTTCCTCCTTTGCCTCTTTGAAGTTTTTACCTTTTTGGTATTTTCTTCACTGATATCTTCCTTATTGTCTTCATGATCAACATAAACCTCAATGTTATTTTTTTCAATGATGTCAAATTATTTATTACCTACATTTCTTCTTTGCCACATTGTCATCTTCATTATTTTTAACACTGCTCTTACTGCTCTTATGACCCTTCGATCTAATGCCATGTTTTTTACTACTTTATCTCTTCATTGACATTTGCACTAGTAGCCTTGGATTTCTATTTTATTTTGATCATATTTACTAACATCAGACTCGCTACTATGACCTTTAATATGCTCTTTACTGATATTTTCTTTGTTTCCTTTAGACCCACTATGAGCCTCACTATTTTTAGTCCCAAATGCTCTCCTCTTCACTACTTGATTTTTCCTTGTTTGATTCATTATTGCTCTTTCCCTCGTTGTCATTAGCCTTATTTGGATTTGCCCCACTTTTTTCCTCCTCCTTGATTGATTCTTCATGGCCATCATCTTCATTGTTAGATGTACTTGAGACATGAGATAATAGTGAAGGATTTGGAAAGGGTGATGAAGGAGGGTGATTATGACGTGAGGGCATGTGAATGAGAGGCAAAACTTAGTGACAAACCTTTGATTCTTGTTATAATCCATTTATGGATGCTTAATAAGCCTTTGATGGCAGACTGGATGTGGTTTCTATATCATTTGAGTGTTCGCAGGTGTAGGAGCAGTTTTAGGCGAAAGCACAGCGCTTGAACACACTGTCGGGTCCTCCCAGCCCTAAGCGCAACGCCTGAATGCACTGTCGGGTCCTCCCATCCCTAAGCGTAGTTCCTGAATGAAATTTTGGGCCCTCCCAGCCCTAATCACAGTTCTTGAACATTTTCTAGGCCTTTTGGGCTCCTCTAAGCACAACGCCTAAACATTTTATGGGCCTGGCGGGCTTCCCTACACGTAACGCCTTTTTCAGAGGGAATATGGAGGCCTTCCTGATGTAAAAATTGGGACCATGAAAGCTCGTTGGAAATATTATCCTATATTATTTTTAAATATAAATTTTTTTCTCTGAATGGAGTTGATTTGACTAGTCAAAAGTTGATTCTCCCAATACTGGTCAAAAAGTGTTGAATGATGGTGCAGAAATCCAAAGTGTTGGTGCAGACACATTTTGGATGCCTTCCTCAACTCCAAATTTCTCCCCTGATAGCACATTGGAAATATTTTCCTTTATATTTTCCAAATATAACATTTTTTCTCTTAATGGAGTTGATTTATGCTTTCAAACGTTGATTTTCCCAAGACTAGTCAAAAAGTGCTGAATGAAGGTGCAGAAATGAAGAGTGTTGGTGCAGACAACTTTTGGATGTCTTAATCAACTCCAAATTTAGCTCATTGTAGCGCATTATAAATATCTTCCATTATAGTGGTATTTTGACCCATAAATAAAGTAAATTGGAGAATCCAGCTATGAGAGAACCTAATTTTCCCAAGGTCACTCCAGAAGTGCAGCAATTCTCCCATGCCACCTGTATTTTTGACATTGCTCCCAAACCATGATACCTGTGTAAACACTAAAGGAGGTGTTTCTTCCTGGACCTATGATGGACAAAAAAATCTCTCAATTTTTTCAAATTCATCTCTGTTTGGTCAGAAAGATAGTTTGAAGCAAAACTGGCCCTAGGTGTGGCAAATGATTTGTCCTTTGGAAAGAATTCTTGGAAAATGATGGATGCATGATGTTTATGAGTTGTTATGGCCTTATGCTTTCTCATATGACCTATCATAGATATCCTTTACTCCCATGCCTCTTTTCCATAGCAAACCCTAGCTCAGTTGGAAGGGGAAATTAGGGTTTGGTGTAGGCAAAACAAGGGATTTAGGACTTCCTTGTAGAGGGAGGGGAATGAAGGGGTTAAGGTTTGTCTAAATTCTTGGGGAAATTTTGGGGGATAGGGATAGATGTTAGAGATTATGGGAAAGTGAAATTTCAATTATTGAGTGAGGGGAAGGAGTCCAAAATGGAAAAACACTGGCCTAGTCTCGAAAAGTGTCAAATTGTAGCAATAGGATAGGTTTTGTAGAAAAATGATGAGTTTGAGGTATATGAGTGATGGGAAGTATTTATGAAGGTATATTAAGGATAGGGGAAGATGTAAGAACATCAGGATACAAGCCTTGTTGATGATTTAACCATTTAAGTCATGAAACCAAGAAATATTCCCTCAAAAATCCTAGTTACCTATAAGACCAAGTATTTCTTCTCTCCCTTGTTGCAAGATGTCTTCTTTCAGGAGAAGACCTCCTACCTTACCAAATTTCTATTGATAGACCTTTTAACACTTCTACAAAATTTTCAAGCTTTTCCATTACCTCATATGCAGACTCTAAAATTGAATGATAGTCTTCTTTGGAAATGATGACCTTGGAACACATGAAACCTTAATTGACCTAGTGGGGGGTTCTTTGACCATTCTTTGACTAAAAATTGGCTTGGAATATTTAAGTGAAAAATAGAGTATTGACCAAGTGGTGTAATGAAGATTCAAAATCCAATGTAATTTATTTATCTAAAGAGCTTACAGAGATATTTTTGAGACCATCAATGCTTGAGGAATTTTGGGGAATCATGGGAATGAGTTAGGCTTATAGGAAAACCCTAGATGGACAATGGAGTCACAGGCAAGGGACAAAAAAATTAATGATATTATGGGTAGGAACAAGGATGGAAATGAGAGGCACAAGTTACTTGGAGTCTGTAGGAGTTACAAGGAGATCATGAAATGGAAAAATGGTAGGATAGTGAAAAACATTTCTCTAAGGATAATGAAGGTAGTGAGATTTCTAAAACTCACAATGTTCATGGATTTTTTTTTTAGAAATATAGAACCAATATTTAGTCATCTACTGATAGTGAAAATTACTGATGACTAATAGTGGCTTCACTTGGGGAGGGAAACTCCTCTTCAAGAGGTGTCCAAAACCTCAAAGTTTAGATCTCTGAGTTTTGAAGATCACTACCTTACTTGCACTTGGCAGATCTCTTTCGTTCATTCGTTGATGTTCTCTTGAAGCTATGATCTCACAAATCTGAAAGACATGATTGCTTCAATATTAGTTCTACCTACCCATCATACTTTGCCTAACATTTTTTCTTCACTTTGTTACACTTGGACTGGCAAAACCTTGACATTCTTTTATTTTTGAAAGCATACAAAACTATATACTTCTATCCTTATCACTTCCAAGAGTTCAGATTATTCTAGTGAACTCTTGTATTCTCTACCTAGACTATTCATCTTTCAATATTAAGTTGTTTGACAGACTTCATTCTCTAATCTACTGACATGAAATTGAAAACATGATTTCAACCAGGATTAAGCAATGTGATTCACCATGGGTTGTGGCATTGGGACAAGATACACACATACATTATTTTTGTACAAAAAAAACTGGAAAGTATGAGGGCTATAATCCATCATTTGTTAAGCATTCCTACCTTTCTCTTTGGTTTACATTTAAGCATTAACAACCAACATCTTTTCTTCTTAATCTATTCCTACATGACAAGTCAAGCTTAAGTGATTTGACAAGCCTTCTTTCACTAACCTATCAGCAGAAATTAAAAACATGTTCAGCCATGATTAGGCTAGATGACTGAAAAAGACTCTTTTTCTTGAAAATCAATGGCATTTAGACTTGCACACTTTCAGCAGTACTCTTTTTTGGGTATGGGGTTGTACCTCTTCTTTCCATATGCCCTCGCTTTCTTCTTTTCTCTGTTTTTGTTTTTTCATTTTGGATCGTCATTCTAAGATTAGAAACTAGAAATATGCTCATAGTGTTGAGCCTATTTTCATTCCTATCTATCCTAATCTAACTTATACAATATGTACATTCATTTGGTGAACTCCCTTTTCCAATATAACCAGTCAAGTATATGATTCCATGAGTGATTTTATTTCAGCTCTTTGAGTGTGGTGAAAAAATCAAAAGGCCACTCCCACCTTACTAGTGTTTGAAATGTACAGCATAAAATGTTCTTGAAATTATGCATCAAACTTCTCTTTAAATGTTTGAATCCCTCTTCAAATGTCTCTAACAAATCATCAAAGGGATCTTGAAACAATACCTGAATGTGAATATTTGTAAAATAATCTTGATTCAAGACTACTTCTTCCTCCACTTGGCTAAGCTTGAGATACTTTTGGGAAAGAAACTCCACCTCTTCCTCATGATCATCAGAACTAGCAGCCTCATTATAAATTGCAATGTTGACTTCCAGCAAACCTGATGCTTCATGAGGCAAGGTTGCAACATATAAATCAGCAGGAGAGTAAACAAAAGAAATCTCTTTATATGAAAGATTAGAAGCTAGCTATATGCCTAGACCTTGATTGATTTTTTCTTCAGTTAGAGGAGGAGGCATTTTCCTTTTTCCTTGGATAAAACCACAATTGTTCTCTTTCTCTTGTGAAGGCTAGTCATAGTGTTGAATGTCTTCTTTGTTGTTAAAATAAATACCCAAATATTGCTGACTTATGATTGTATTAAGTTTGTCTTTGATGAACTGAAATGAAGCACAACAAAGAGGTAAAGACCGTTCCCTTTCCCCCAAACTTTCTGCACTTTCTTCTTCACTATTATAGGTGAGTGGTATTTGTTGATCACTATTTTTGAACTGTTGAAAATGGTTGTCTTTGTCCCAAAAAATGATCACTTCTTTTTCTGTAGTGTTAGCTTGAGTCTGGAGAACATAATCATCATCATATTGATCATACTTGGGCAGCTTATTTTTAGGAGGAATGTCAACCATTGTGCATACTAGATTAAAAGATTCTTCCACCATATTAAAAGGAGAGTGTTCATGGCCAATAGCTTCTCCTTTAGAAATCTGAAATTATTTGAAGCATAATGGTAGAGACTCAAAAGGTGTTGGCTCATGCTCCATTTCTTGTTCTATAATCCCAACAGCTACACCAAGATGCCTTAAGGGGAGAAATTCTGAATTTGAAAAAGGGTTTGCATTATCCATTTCTTCCTTCAGTGATTCTTTAGAGAATTCCACCTTGATTCCATTTGTAATTTTCTTATAATTCTCTCTTAGTAGTGAAGCACAAGTTATAAGAAGGTATATAGTACTTACTTGACAACTTTCAATATCTTCTTCTTTGTAATCTTCCTCAACATGCATATTTTGATTGTTATTCTTGCCATGTAATGACTAAGTTTGTTCTCCCAAGGAAAAGGTATAGTTTGTTTTTAATAAGCAGCACCAACCTCAACCTCGTACTCTTCCTCTTTCCTGCCAAGTATATGCATCATTTTGTTGATTGTATCTGAGAACATTTCTAGCTTTAACTCGGAAGATATCAGTTTCTCTTGATTTGCTTTGTCTTTCTCTATTACTCTTAGCTTTGCCTCCTTGTTTAGTATGTTGGCCTCCACATCAACTTCTATCCTTTTCATTTCCTCTAGGGTCAAAGGATCTCTTTCTCTTATCTGGAAAGCCATCTCTGGGTCAAAATAATTTTGGTAGTGCAAGAGAGTCCACTCTAGGGGCGGTTTTATCTTAGCAGGTATTGCAGGTATACTTTATTGAACCTGGCTGAAAAGTGTTGTAATGTCTCTCTTGGATGTCTTTTAAATTTTTTTTATTCCCTTATGATGAGAAAAAAATTTCCCATGACTACCCACCTATCTAAGAAAACTTGAGTGAATTGATGAAAGTTGCTAATGCTTGGAGCTAGATAGTCCTTAAACCAACTCTTAATTTTTTCTTATAACGAGAAGGAAAACATTCTAATACACACATCATCTTCTCAGATTTCAAATAGGTCAAGTAAATTGTCAATGTTTTGAATGTGTTCTTCAGCAATGACTTTTGAGTTTTCTCCATGAAATCTGGGTAGTTTATTTGCAAGATTTTTAGGGAGGGCTTGGAAGATATGGGGTAAAACCATAGGCTTATATCTATCTAGGACCTTTGTGGGTATAGGTAGTGCAAAAAGAGATTTATGAATGTTTAAGGTTTCAGCAGGAGCAAGAAAGACAGCATGAGGCTGATGTTTCACTAGATCTTCCACAAGTATATCTGCAGTAGGCACAAGTATATAAGTATGTTCATGGTCTCTAATTTGAAGCTTGGCTTTTTTAAACCAGAGATCTTTCCATTGATCAATATAGACCTCATCAGTGTATTCTTGGTTAGGCCTAATGTAGGATAGAACATATTTATATATAAATACAGTAATTTCCTTAATCCAAATTAGCCTTGGATACCTTCTCTTTCTAGGATGACTGACCATGTTTTAGGTTATTCCTTTAGTGGAGTCTTTAGATATATGTATTGTTGTGGGGTCGCCAAGTGGATGAGGTTTACTGTTTTAAGGATGTACTTGTTTTCCACCATCAACAATTAAGGACCAATCTAAGGATGTTTGTGACTTTTTTGAGGTCCTAAGGTATACTTAGATTGTCACTGACTTAGAAGGTCCCACCATGATCACCATTATGTTGGGTTCTCATGATTTGTTAGATTGGTGAGATCAAATCCATAGGGTAACATAAAACCAATATTTGGAGTCCTAAGACCTAGCATTCCTGGACTCAGAGAGGGATCTATCTATTTTGTGCAAAGGATGTGAACTTGTTTGCTTTTAGGGTTTGATTTTAGGCTAGTTGTTAAGTTTAGGGTTTTTTTGTTTTGTTTTGGTTCGGTAGTTGATCAAGTAGAATAGATAGAGTGATTAAATATTCAATTCATTAGGCTATGGAGTCAATAAAAGTCATGGAAAGTTCAATAATGAATCAGGGTGGATCACAGGGAAAATATAGCATGGTCAGATGGATTTTCAAGGTTTGCGTGAGATGAAATGAACATCAAGTTTGTGAACAAAGTAGGGCAATAGGAACTTAAGAATCCTTTGTCAAATACTTTAATAAGAATGGAATTCAACACTATTTAGCATAAATAAGTAACCAATAGATAGGGAACACCAATAAATCTTTGATTCAACTCAAGAAAATAAGCTTTTAAGAAAAAAAGTCCAATGAAATATAGAAGGCGAGAAGCTCATTTAACTTCTAGTGATTTCACATTCAAGGTTAGAAAACATTTAAGATAAACATATAACTTTAATCAAGAAGAGGGAATCATAAACATCATTGATCATAGCCATAAATATCTCCAAAACAAATATTCAAGCACAGAAAAAGGGTATGATCGAAACATAGCCTCTTTGAAAAAACCTAATTAGTGGTACTTCAAATAAAGATCTCAAGAACAATGTTTTAGTGACATCAAACAAGCAGGGCTAACCATAAAACATCTTTGATACCTACTGTATTGAACCATTCATGAGATAAACAAGCTTGGGTGGGTCTAGAGAGCAACTAAGAATTCTCTAAACTGACCTAGCAGAGGAAAACATAGAGGTAATGAAGAACAAACATAGTTAAGGTGCCTTTCAAAAACATTTATTAGTCTAAAATATTTGTCCTAATGCAACATATAACGATGAAAAAAAATGATATATAAGAAAATAGGAACTGAATAGAAGCACATCATCACTAACCAAGCTCAGGGATCCTGCAAGCAAGCCTTCTCCATCATCAATCAAAACAAGCCATTCACAAACTCCACAACACCAATTTCTTCTTCAACCTCCAAAAAACCATATATTGCTCTCAAGAGTCATAAAATTACAACATTTTACAATAAGGTTCTCATGCTCTATTTATCTAGCAAAGGAGGGAAAAAACCCTAACTAGGGTTTGAAAATTTCAAAATCATCGATAAATTTCATTTATGCCTAAGAGACCATGCAAGGCCCAAGGCACAAAATATCTCATGAAATAAATGAAAAAATTACTCCTAGCACCTAAATTTTGAGTGATTTTCCTCAAAAAAACACTAAAATATCATTTTTCCATTAATGAGTATCATTTTCTGACTTTTTGGCCAAAAACACACAGTGAGGTCTGAACGTGTAGCGCCTGCACGTGCAAAACTGGGTCCACTTGCAGCCATATTTTGATGATTTTCTCGATGTCAGAAGTGGCTCCGTGATGGCCCATTAGAAAGCGTGATGAGTCTACTTTCCAAAAATTCCCTTGGTTTTCTGATTGGGCTCCACTAAAACTTTCCAAAAGGAAAATTTCCCAAAACTGCTCTAGGCGTAGCGCCAGGCCTGAAAATGAGGCAGGAAGGTGAAAAATGAGGTGTTTTGGGGCCTTTTGAGGGGTCAAAAATGCTCCAAATGCTTTGAAATTTTGTGATCATAATGTACCTGATGTGAGGACTCCAAAAATGAAAATTTTTCCTCCTGAGGATGCCTAAGATGAGAGCGTAGTGCCAAGGGTGTTGCGCTTAGAGGCCTCAAAATTTGGAAAAAAAACAAAATTTGTGGATTTCTTCCTTATGGGGTTTGAGAGACCTGTAGAGAAGCTTCAGCCAATATTCCAGGGCTTTCTTGGTTTTTAGCCCCATGGTTCATAAAAAATGTTAAGGTTTTATTCCTCCTTCGCGTCTTTGAAGGCTTTTCCTTTTTAGCATTTTCTTCTCTAATTTCTCCTTTATTGTCTTCATGATCACCATAAACCTCACTATTATTTGTTTCAATGATGTCAGCTTCTTCATTACCTACATTGATTCTTTGCCACACTGTCATCTTCATTATTTGTAACACTTCTCTTACTGCTCTTATGACCCTTGGATCTAATGCCATGTTTTTATTGCTTTATTTTTTCATTGACATTTGCACTAGTTGCCTTGGATTTTTGTTTTATTTTGCTCATTTTTACTAACATCAGCCTCACTGTTGTGACCTCTACTATGCTCTTTAGTGATATGTGCTTTGCTTTAGACCCACTATGAGCCTCAGTGTTTTTAGACCTAAATGGTCTCCTCTTCACTACTTGATTTTTCCTTGTTTCACTCATTATTGCTCATTCCCTCATTGTCATTAGCCTTAATTTCATTGGCCCCACTATTTTCTTCCTCATATATTGATTCTTCATGGCCATCATATTAATTTTTAGATGTACTTAACACATCAGATACTAGTGAAGGATTTGGAAAGGGTGATGAAGGAGGACCACTATGATGTGAGGGCATGTGAATAAGAGTCAAAATTTAGTGAAAAAACCTTTTCTTCTTGTTATAATCCATTTATATATGCTTCATAAACCTTTTATGGAAGCTTGGAGGTGGTTTTGTATCATTTAAGTGTTTGCAGGTGCAAGAGGAGCTTTAGGCGAAATCACAGCGCCTGAACGAACTGTCGAGTCCTCCCAACCCTAAGCGCATAACCTGAACGCACTTTCGGGTCCTCCCAGCCCTAATCATAACACCTGAATGCAATTTCAGGTCCTCCCAGCCCTAAGCGCAGTGCCTGAACATTTTCTGGGCCTATCGGGCTCCTCTAAGTGCAGCGCCTGAATGTTTTCTAGGCCCATCGGACTTCCCTACACATAGTGCCTTTTGTAGAGGGAATTTGGAGGCCTTATCAATGTAAAAATTGGGCCCATTATAGCACATTGGAAATATTATCCTGTATAATTTCCAAATATACCTTTTTTTCTCTGATTGGAGTTGATTTGACCTAACATAAGTTGATTCTCCCAAGACTGGTTAAAAAGTGTAGAATGATGGTGCAGAAATGCAGAGTGTTGGCGCAGACAACATTTGGATGCCTTCCTCAACTCCAAAATTACCTCATGATAGCTCATTGGTAATATTATCCTGTATAAATTCTAAATATACCCTTTTTTCTCTTATTGGAGTTGATTCAACCTGTCAAAATTTGATTTTCCCAAGTCTGGTCGAAAAGTGCTAAATGATGGTGCAGAAATGCAAAGTGCTAGTGCAAAAAACTTTTTGATGCCTTCCTAAACTCCAAATTTAGCTCATGGTAGCTCATTGGAAATATATTCTAGTATATTTGTCTTTTGACCCATTAAGCAAGTCATTTGGACACACCAACCATGAGAAAACTTGATTGTCCCAAGGTCACTCCAGAAGTGCAGCAATTCTCTCGTGAATTTTTGGCATTTCTCCCAAACCATGATACCTATGTAAAATATGAAGGATTTTTTTCTTATTGGACCTATGATGGAAAAAAACCTCTCTCACTTTTGTAAAATTAATCTTTGTTTGGTCAGAAACATAGTTTGATGCAAAATTGGCCGTAGGTATGGAAAGTGATTTGTCCTTTGGAAATACTTCTTGGAAAATGATGGAGGCATGATGTTTATGAGTTGGTATGGATTTATGCTTGCTGATATGACCTATCATGTGTATCCTCTTCTCCTATGCCTCATTTCCATAGAAAGCCCTTAAATTCGGTTTTGGTGTAGGAAAAATATGGGATTTAGGACTGCCTTGTAGAGGGAGGGGAATGAAGGGGTTAAGGTTTGTCTAAATTCTTAGGGAAATTTTGGGGGATAGGGATAGGTTTTGGAGAGTAGAGGAAATTGGAATTTCAAAGCTTGAGTGAGGGGAAAGGGTCCAAAAGGGAAAAACATAGGCCTAGTCTCAAAAAGTGTCAAATTGTAGCAATAGGCTAGCTTTTCTAGAAAAATGATGAGTTTGAGGGATAGCAGTGATGAGAAGTGTTTATGAAGGTATATTAAGGATAGGGGAAGATGTAAGAACATCAGGATATAAGCCTTGTTTGTTATTTAACCATGAAAGTCATGAAACCAAGAAAAATTCCCTCAAAAACCTGAGTTACCTATAAGACCAAGTATTTCTCCTCTCCCATTCTGCAAGATGTCTTCTTTTAGGAGCAGACCACCTACCTTACCAACTTTCTACTGATAGAAATTTTAACACTTATGCAAAAGTCTCAAGCTTTTCCATTAACTCATATGCAGACTCTGAAACCGAATGATAGTCTTCTTTGGAAATGATGACCTTGGAACATATGAAACCCTAATTGACCTAGTGGGGGGTTCTTTGACCTTTCTTTGACTGAAAATTGGCTTGGAATATTTAAGTGAAAAAAAAGTATTGACCAAGTAGTGTAATGAAGATCCAAAATCCAATGTACTTGATTTATCTAAAGAGCCTACAGAGATAGTTTTGAGACCATCAATGCTTGAGGAATTTTGGGGAATCATGGGAATGAGTTACGCTTATAGGAAAATCCTAGATGGAAAATGGAGTCATAGGGAAGGGATAGGAAAAGTAATGAGATTATGGGTAGGAAAAAGGATAGAAATGAGAGGCACAAGCCATTTGGAGTCTATAGGAGTTACAAGGTGATCATAAAATGAAAAAATGGTAGGATAGTAAAAAAAATTTCTCTAAGGATAATGAAGGCACTGATATTTCTAAAACTCACAATGTTCATGGAATTTAGTTTTTAGAAATTTAGAACCAATATTCAGTCATCTACAGATAGTTAAAATTACTAATGACTAACATATGCTAGAGGGTTTGAATCAACAGACTTTTGGATTGTGATTGTCTGAATACTTCTGTTCCAATGTATTTCATTGCTCCACAATGCTCTCGTGCTCTCTTGCTCCAGGTATGTCTCCTATAAATCTCTGGCTGAAAATTGTAGCAAAAATAGTGAAATAATGAAAAGTGTTTAGTATTTAAAGAATTGTTTTATGAAATTAGATTTTCGAAAATACTTTTCTTCCCATTTTTCAATTTGTTGATTTTTTTCACTTAAAGAAAATATAGTTTGCACTTTTTTTATTTGCGGTTATTTATCATCAATACGGCACTTAATAGCTGTTAGGACTCTATAATGTACATTTTTGACCATACATTTTGCTATCATTCCACTCTTTCCCAATCCATATTTAAAGCCTATACTATCACTTTCATCCATTCTTCCAAAGGTATATAACATTCTTCTCCTTACTATATGTTTAACTTGTTTTACATGTAATTTTACATTACTTTCATATTTAGCCATTAATCGAAAATATATAGTTGTTAAAACAGTTTGAAGACTGCAGTTAATTCATCATGGCTATTTGAACCACATTTTTGAAACCGTTTGAAGACTAAAGCTAATCCATCATGGTTGTCTGAAGACCGCGTTGCTAAAACAATCAAGATAGTATGCAAATCCCGTTGCTGAAACAGCCCATGATTTGCGATTTTGAACCAAAATTTCAGACACGACAGCAACAGGAAAAGATAAGTAAGGAAGCTGTTACACTGGTCGTAACAACTGCGCCTTGAAGCTAGTACTATCGTAACCATTGTAACAACATTTTTCTATGGAAGAACAGAAGGTCCTATTTCAGTATAGAAGATCAGATTGGGTTAAAAATAGGATTTCTATAATGTAATCAATTGTGTAATAGATGTATCCTCTTTAAAAAGAGGAGCCATCAACATTAGAAGGGAGAATACGGAAGGTTTATTTTGAAACAGACTTACAGAGAAGGAACGTGAATCCTTTGTAATATGTTACTTTCGACAGATGAATACAAGCTTGTCCTAAGCATTTCATTTTAATTCCTTCTCCTGGGGAATCTTGTGAGAAGGAAAGGGCCCACATTCTTCACAAGATTCACCCATTTATTTTCATATTTTGTTAACTATTCTTTTCATTTATGCCTTGTTAAAATCTGTTTGCTAAAATAATTTATGCAGTATTGGAACTCTGTTATCTATTTTTGAAACTCTGCTTCCATTACTTGTTGCATTATTTTCATACAATTCATTCCTAGGTAATTGTGGATTATTTTAATTGGTAATTTTGGTTACAAAATGAGTTTGTGAAAACTTGGTAATCAGAAACAAGTGCTGAAGATTCCTACTTGGGGAATAGGGTCCTGTTCTCTGTTATAGCATAATTGGTCTTTCCTTCTGCAGATTGGTTTCCTTTCCTAGATTGTTGTCTTTTTAATGCAATCCAGGATTCTTTTGGTGATTGTTTGCAATATAAATATTTTCTTTGTTGTAGCTCAAGTAGACTTCAGTTTGTTGAAGCAAGGTGTGATTAGTGTAATTTTTACTACAACATTTCATTGCTTTTGAGATTGAGCATATACAGTGTATGATTGGCTTTGAAATAAATAGACTTCCTTGGATTGAAAACTTATGTAGCACTTGATTGTTTAAATTAATAAGCAATTAAAGTGACCAACATTTTGGCGCCATTGCCAAGGAAGGAAATTATAGTGTTCAAAATAATTGATGTTTTTATTTCAGATGTGCAGATTTCATGAGAGGACGCGTAGCCTCCAAGAAAACTAACCCTACCGGTGGAAAGGGCAAAGAAAGGGGAGGAAGAAAGACCTTTATTGACGAGATCGTATCAAAAGCTGAATCTTCTCAGAGGCTAAGCTCTCGAAGGCCCAATACTCAACATTCTTCTCAATCGAACTATGAAACAGAAGAAATTGTGAGCCCTGAAAACATTGAGGAACTAGTAAAAAACATTGAGGATCCAGTAGAAAACATTGAGGATCGAGCAAGTACAGTAGGCGATCAAGCAATGGAAGGGAACAATGACGAATTCCTTGGAGGAGAACCAGTAGATCCTGAAGGAGGAGGAAAATATGAGAATTATCTCTCTACTTTGGGGTTTCTTATTCTGGATCCTCCTAGAAGAGAAACTCCCATGAAGAATATTCCACTTTCAGCCTTACCTAACTTCCATGGTTTATCTCCTGAAGATCATGATGAGTTTCTTTTCGAGTTTGATATATTATGCAAAAGTTATGATTACATTACTAATTCTAAAAAACTGAAGCTATTTCCAGCAACACTAAAAGGAAATGCACTAATATGGTTCATGAGTCTGGGAGGCCATGTAATCACAACATGGGAACAAATGAAATAGAATTTTCTATTTAAATATCAATACTACTGCCGGACGAGAGAGAACAGAGAGGAACTATTTAAGATGGTACAAAAGGAGGATGAGAATGTGGAGGACTTTATGGAAAGACTACAATACAACTTGCAGAGATCCAATCATCCCGATGTAAGTAAGGATATTCTTAAAAAAATATTACTGAAAGGGGTCAGGGATGACTGTTTATATATGCTAAATATGCTTAGTAAAGGGGACAAATCAAAAGAATCATATGATGAAATTTTTAACCTCTGTAAAAGATGATCAAGAGCAGCTACAAGGAATAGATCAAACAATAGGGATACAATATATTCAAGAGTTCAAAAATCAGCTAGTGGAGGAGCAACAAGAGTTGAAATAGGTAATTTACTTGAGGAATTTAAAATGGAAATGTTAAGTTCTTTTGCTTCACAGATTGACACCTTTCAGGTTAAGAAGAAACAAGCCAAAGCAG